>DWPT01004337.1:0-13343 GCA_018251895.1 Agathymus mariae mariae
CATTAATCAATTAGATTTAATGGTTAATGAAAATGCTAATGCATTAAGAAATTTAATGCATTAATTACAACTCTGGCATTAGGCCCTGTTACTATGAAGTTACGGTGCTCTTCAAATAACCGAAGCACTCATGAAATTCACCCACTAACGTGCACCCATCGAACTCCCAACCGCACCTGGCTTATAAGCTTATTTCATGTCATACAAACTTATCAAAATATACTGTTAACTTTTGCCAAAACTTTTTGAATAGCAAATCAAATAGACATGTTTGGTATACAATAAATAGTATTTTATTTTTATATCTACCCATCTGACTTTTTACAAACTTTTATATTTCTATCCTTTCTATCTTTAGTCCTTAATCCTTGTTATTCTATAGCGGATAAAGTTTCTTATTGTTAGAACTAACCTCTTGTTACACCAGCTGCGCATGAGATAAAAATCTATGATGACGAGGAACCGCTGAGTACTCCAACAACATTGCAGTGTTTTACACATCTGCCCAAATTCATTTCCTAGTAATTTGGCGATTTTGATTTCAGAGAATAATTTTACATTTTATGATCGATTCAACAGTCGTTTTAGCATTTCATTAATGTTAAAAAGGCTTTGGGATTTTTTCCATATCTCCAAGGTAATCAAGTTTTTTTTTAATATAATGAGTTAATTAATACTTGACAACAATCCCACCTAATGGAAAGTGGTGATGAAGTCTTAAGATGTTGAACGCATTAACTTATAATAGTCTATTCACTCTTCTCTTGAAGACTCCCACATCGTAAGTAGCCGGGAACATCGACGCGGGCAAGTTATTTCAGTCCTTTGCAGTGAGCACAATGATTGACGACGCAAACCGCGCCGTCCGTATAGGTGGTACGTCCACTACGTAAGGATGGATACCCGCCGTACGTCGAGTTGTTCGATGGAAAAACGGCGAAGGGGGAATTATTTCGAATAATTCTTGCGCACACTCTTCAAAATGCATCCTATAGAAGACCGAGAGACTGGCAACCCTGCGAATGTGCTCAAGGCTTCGTAGATTGGTTCCGACCAGATCTAGGTTACCAATGAGCCTCTTTACACGCCTCTCTATCGAGTCCAATGCTGATAGATGACATTTGGCAGCACCAGGCCAAATGTGACAACAGTACTCCACACACGGTCGATCCTGAGCTTTGTACAGGGTTAAAAGCTGTTTCGGTGTGAAGTACCGCCGCACCTTCGCAAGAACCCCAAGTTTCCTTGCAGCCGCTTTAGCCTTGGACTCGATGAACCGACCAAAGTTGAGATTCGAAGAAACTTCGACTCCCAACAGTTGAGACGGTCAGTGCATTCTAGGGATACATTCTATTTGAAACCGAACGTACAAATGATAATTTTGAACAACAGCTCTTCAAGTACGCTATAAAAAGATGAAATCACTAAACAATATCACTAAACGCTTTTAATATATTTCGAAGACCGTAACATCTGCGTGAATATTGCAATATCAACCATTGTGATTCCAGCCTAAATCGAATATTGAGACTTGAATATTGATAAAGCGGCAATAAGTTTTGATCGCCAAATAATACTTTATTAAAGCCACGAATTAATATTTGGAATATTTCAGCAGATAATATTAATGAAAAGATAAAATGGGGAGATTCAATTTCCGTCTTTTTATTTTGAATCTATATAAATATAGCATATCAATATCAGGAACGTCTAGCTGTTGAGATATATAGACTTATTATAATAACCTATTTTAACCCATATAAAATTAGTAAGTATTACTCGTGTATGGAAGGAATACGTCAAACAAATACAAAATCCATAAAGTTTAGGAGTCATTATTCCTTTTTTTTAACCTACAAACAAAAAATAAATATCAATAGCTATATTTTAATTTTTTATTTATTCATTTTACTTAATCAAGACAATTTATAGTTTCTAACATTGTATGTGTATGTATGTATATGGCCAATATATCTTTTTTATTAACGGGTACTCACGATTAGATAACAAAGTCACGGAGAGATTCACTAAACTTGAATTCGAGAAAATGTATCATGTAACCCTAGGCTCCTTTAATTTAAGTCATCAAAACTGATAATTAAATTTTAAATTAAATTTTCAATGTTTAGAAAAATCAATGTACTCAATTAATGGTAATTCATTACTTACCTATTAGAATTATTTTGATGAACCGCTTATAGTCAGTTTAAGTCAATTTCAAATAACGGGTGTATTTGCTTTGGATAGAATATCGTTGCAAGTTAAATTTTACTAGCGTTGGTTTGGATGGCATTGAACCAGTTTATTATTAAATATCAGTCGGTAAACCTTTGCAAAGTACAACCGAGTATTATCATTTGGCCAATTTCCTCGTGTGCCAGCTCTAACAATAAAAAAAAATACTTGAATAAATGTTTATAGCAAATGGTAGAAGAGAAGTAAGAAAGGCTAAAACAGTATCATTGGATTTGGAAACAAAACCAGTGAATTCTGAGGATTTGGCGAGTGCACGGAAGGCAATGTTGATAAGGCGGGATCGATCCCGCGACCGCATCCCGGATTGTCGACGCCGAGCACGCGATCGGACGTGAAATTCTCTCAGTTTCCCGCCCGGATTACGAAACATTTAGAGCTAGATCCGTGGATATTTCGGTGTAAAAATTTCGACTTCTGTTAAATTATTTCCTTGCTTATATCTGTTTGTATAAAAATATATATATATATAAACCTTTTCCATTTTCGAACATAAGTTTTTATCAGTTCTCTTTCTCTTAATTCACGTAGAAGAGATTAAAATTATGTTTAATGAATAATATACCTAATAATCAGATCAGTATGTATGTATTCATAACATCGAGCCTCTTTTCGTTTATTTATTTTAATTAATTTTAACTGTAGTTGGTCCTCCAATAATATGTTGATAATGGATTTTGAAGATGAAGGAGAGAACTCCTCAATGGATGGGAATAATTGTGCCACGTTTAAAGATATTTGTTGTCGGTAATATTAACATTGCTTGTTTATCGACTTGAAAAAAGGAAAAGGTTCTTTGTAATGTGTATATATATCCATATCGAGCCATAGCTTCATTGTTTATAAGTTTATTATGATCATTATTTTTTTAATAGAGAATTGATTTTATTACAATTTGTATTTCACAAAATAGCGATAATAACTAAAGGAATACTTACGTTGCACAAAAAGACCAGCCATAGAAATAAATAACAGTTTTCCTTTACTTTTAAGTGACACTAGCGGACATAGAGAATTAGCCGAGAACCTACTTGGAGAAAGAAATAAAACGTTCTGATAAGACGGTAATGATCCGGCAAACCCATCCGGAATTTGAGATGCTAAGACCGTGTTGAAATCTGAGATTTTCTCAACATTGGGCGCGATATGACGCCCTTTATCGGTATTGGGGCGGCGTAGAATACTAACTCCCATGCTGGTAGAACAGGGCGTTGTAAGAGTTGACAGAAGCCAGCCTGTGTTAGGGTGGTATTATTAAGTAATTTATATTATTTTTGGTATTATTCTCTTCCTGTAAAGCTTACCTGGCTAGCTACCACCGTTCTGGCTGAGTCAACCTCCAAATAACTCGTCGTATCCCGGCTGGAGGTTTGAGAGGCAGTACTGTCTTTCTTCGTCTCTCTTGGCCGGCATCGCATTAGTGATGCCGTTGGTGTTAATAATGTCCACGAGCGATGCGACAACTTACCATTATTATCGAAGTAGGGATTAAACATTAATATAATAAATTGTATTATTGTGAACATCATACATTTTAACTGTAACAAATATCTTATATAACATTTTATACCGACATTTCAACCTAATCACATGGAAAATTATCATGGTGAGAACATAAAGTTAACATACTGGCGTAATAGAGTGCGAGTGAGATTTCGAGCTTTACGAAAAAAAGCTACTTGCATGAAAGAGACGCAAAAAAATTGGCCGTAGGACTGTTTTTAAACTATTTACTCTCCATTAGTCTCCTGTCAAAAAATAGCTTTTCGTTACTGTATTTCATCGGACAAAAAGCAGTAAACACGATGATGTCGTGTTCGCTGTTGGACTGCATTGTTACTTATAACAATAACCCAAACAAAGAGACATTCCACAAGTAAGTACCGATAGTACAATACTCCTTTCATGATGCTTATTTTCATAGAAGTTGATCTTAAAATTATATAAATTAACATTGCAGAAATGCAATGCAGAAATTGCAGATATGCAGGAAATACTCCATTTTATGAATAACTTATTTTTCATAATTATGTGTAAGATAAAAGGATTTGTGTACATGAAAATGATATCGTACCGGATAGGGCTTTCACAAAATCTATCGATAAGTGGATAATATTTAAATAGGTATAAATAAAAAAAAAAAGTTTTACCTAGATTTGTTCATATTTGGCCTTTTTAGTTTCCGTTACAGCTTGTAAACACGTAAGATAGAAAGTAGATTAGACTGTTATAAAGGTGCATCTTTGGCTTTTGAATAGTATTAGCTCCATAGATTGATAAAATTTGGTAAATTTTAAATGTCTTACACATGCACATTTAGATTTTGGTGACGTGTTGATGAGATGAGTGTTCGTCTATTGCGTTCGTATATTATGTTTATGGGGGGGACTTTGGTAGCTGTAAGAAACTCTTGACAGCTGACAGTTAACCGACATAATGACAGATGCGCCTGTCAACTTAACGTCTAATTCGTGTTACGCTCTTAGGTACCATACCACTCACACGTCACTAATGATATTTTCACGCACGGAAATTATAAACATTATTAGATAATGTTTGAATTTTAAAATCATCATTATCATCCCTATTACAGAAACCGCTATAAAACCACGTTGTCCAAGTTTAGATTAGCAGACATGACATACCTTTGAGAGCGTTATGAAAAACAGACATTATTTTTCTATTCACTGAATTGATAATATAACGGTAATAGGCACATATTTCTAAAATTGAACTAGACTCTTCTTGCCTTAATGTTCCAATCGATAGTATATTACATCTTTGGTAACAAAATACATAGTTTAGTTATTTAGTAAATTACAATGTGGATGTCTGATTCCATAAAGACGTTTTACAAGGTATATTATCAGATCCTGTTTAATTATTCAATGTGCGAATAACTTTTTTTTATTTTATATCACTATTGATCTAATGAAAGTAATATCGAACTAAGAAAATCACGACGCGACAAGAGCGCGCTTGCGTCGCGGGCGGTTCCTGACAAAGTACGGATAGATCCTAAACTGGTCCGGCGCATCAGACAAAACAACGACGAGAGAAAACCGGAATATACCTATAGTTATGTAATGATTACAGTTTCATAAGGGCATATAAAAAGTAATGAGAATTGTGATTACTTAAATTAATTATTTTAGAAAGACTGCATTATCACCTGACGTACAAAAGAAAATATAGAACGGGTTCCCAATGAATGACATGAAATAAATTGACTGTTAAAAGAAGGAGGCAAGCATCGAATTCCGTTAATACGGAGGCTCAACGAACGCTTCGTAAAGGAAAGGCAATGTTCTGATAACAGAGGTTTGTTTGATATCGGAGTCTTATTCTAGGTATGTGTTGGTGGAATGCAATAACACATGTAAATTACACTTAGAATTCATAAAAGTTTATTTGCGGCTAACATTCGTAGAGTCTACTCACCGATACCCCGTCCCGGAGCGAAACACGTGTTGGTGACGGTATGTATGTTGGTGTATACTTTTATTTATCATAACTGCATGTTTTCCCTTGTGGGAGGGAGAGAACTTCTATGCATGTATAGAAGTGTATTCCATCATACATTGTGCTTGCGGACTGTTGCAAAGTAAATTAATATTAATAAAATAACAATGGATTTCCGAAACGTAACGCCTGATACTATCAACTACTTAAAATTCCATCCTGACCCAGGCAATATTTACGTTAAAATGTAACATTGTCAATCACATAACGATACTATGTCACGTGACATACTGTCATTGCTTAGGAGTTAAAGTATATTGATAACCGACTCGAAATAGTACTGCGACGACATCGGTTTTTATGGTAACATTCGCCAAATGGAAAAAATGGTCATGTGATGATAGGTGACAACAACCACCAGTACACGTCAACATCTAGATGTGCCCTTGTAACCTTGAACCTTCTGTGTATAATAACATAGGGACAATTAAAGAAAAAGGTAGTTGCAAAAAAAAATTATAATTAAAGCAGTAATTTAAAACAATTATCTAAGTTAAGGTAAGTTGGAGTAAAATAAGGCAAGAATATGAATAAAAGCTGGCAACTCGGTGTAGCCAGCCTAGGTGTTCACACACTAACTGGATACTAGTACCTTTCTCGAATATACGAACCACCGGAAGGGTGGGACCGGATACCGGACGTATTGAAATGCCACTGCCCAGGCAGTCGCCGGTGGTCCGCTGGAGCTCCTTCGAAGAGCGGCGTTCGAGCAGCAGCATTCGGGAAACAGCGTCCGAGAATCATCTTTTGAAAAGCAGCGTCAGAGAAGCAGCGTTCGGAAAGCAGCGTTCGTGTCCTCCACGACGGTACCGATCGCGCTCCATTATCACTCCAGCTCTGCGTCGCAGATAAGCCAAGGACCCTGGAATATTTCGGCACCGTGTATTAGGAACCAATCCCCCTTTGATGGAACCAGCGACATCGACCGCGACGTTTTCTTTTAGCTAGATACCAATAACCAAGCGCGGTAGCATTAAAAGGAGCGATCTCGATGCGGCAGTCCAGACAAAATCATGATGTTATGATGAATTAATTAAACTATAGCGTTTGATGAAACTTAACTACTTAACGTTTTTTAATATATTTAGTTAAGAATAGATTACCGACGTATGCACGTGTGGAGATGTGAGTTTACAAACTTACTAATCTTACGGCCTAGTTACAGAGCCCGCATTGCAAACTAAGGAAACTAAAGCATTGCTAACTAAATCAAATAATCAATCTCCGCGCAAGGGAGTAAACATCCAACCATAATACGATACACAGAGTTACCGATTAGCATTGCTATGTATTAATATAAATCAAGGTCTTACAACACTTACCCAAGCAGGGTTCCTATGTCACAGGTGTCGGAAGACTTTACACGTTATTTCCAAGTGAATCGTGTATAATGAAGAAAGTTCGGAAAGGCGTTAAGTAGTTTAAGAAGAACAGGATTTTCATTATAACCTTTGTCAGCACTGAACACACCGTGCGCACGCCAGCGCTCACCGAGACGCTCACCCACTCGATCCGCCATCGCTGCGTGGAGCATAATCGTGCGCCTGAGCATATGAATAACAAGTGTACAGACATTAACCGAAACACGATTTAAAATTTCACGATGGATTTTTCGAAAGAAGAGATAGAAAATATAAAATTTACCAGCTATAAATGAATACCATTGTTAGACTAGGTGGCTAGTGTAGAGGCTTTCAAAACTAAAGACCTAACGTTATTATATCACCTGCTTTTAGCAGGGTATGAGCAGCGGGGCCTTGGATTCTATGACTCAGTGACTTGAAAGGCATTATTTACATCCTAAAGTGGTAGTTGATTTTATATAGACACAGATATCTGCAACATAACGGTCACGGCGAAACTGCGGTAGCGGGTAAACACCGTGAGCATCTGTTACATAATGAAATGTATAAGTTTCGCGATGGCATTAGTTTTATACATCAGGTTTGTAATATAACGCAGTTAATAAAAGTTAAAAGCAAATTCATATTTTTTATGATCGCTGCCGTTCCACCTATGAGTGTAAAACCAAAGGTATCGCATTGTCGGCTCAGATGGAAGCAGAGAGGGTGCACTGGGTGGTAATTAGCCTCACCGATACTTCAACCGAAATCATTTCACAATTGATTCTAGACGAAGGGTGGTTGCTAGACAGCCAGGAAAAGATAACTTGAGTATTCTTACAATCACAGACCATCAATAGAATAGTTATGGTTAAGATAATAATAATGTAAACTAAGCAGTCACAATTAATCAAATCGATCAGTACAAGAAGTGTCTAGAGTGTGCTACAGATGCAGATGAAAGAGCGTTGTTTTAAAGCCTCTTTTATTGTTACTCTGATGTTTATTTCACATTTTTAAAAAAACGTACCAAAAGTAAATACATAACAGTACATACAAATTCATACTACTAGGTACATAAACAGGAAACGTAAGCAAAATAATGGGCGGTCTTGTCGCTTTAGTACGTTATTTTAATCGTAAGATAGAAAAAGGACAAAATAAATAAGCACTAACGTCAAAAAGGAGATAATTGTGACAGGAAGTAACAAACATACTATCAACAGAAAAAATCTATACACACATATAATAAAATTATAACTGATCACCTTCTATATATATATGAGAAAAACTATTATTAGGAGCCTTTATTAACGCAATAGATCTCAAATAATAGTTATTAGATTTTTTGTCTGTTTATCTGCCTTTGTGCGCGCTAATCTCAGAAACGGCTTAACTGATTTCATTTTAGTTTTCACTACTGTATTGAAGTAAGCATCACTCAACATTTAAAGTTCGTTTCATTCAGTTTATCCATTAATAAAATAGTAATAAACTAATTTAAAATAATGTATAGTGTGTGTGTGTGTGTGTGTAATATATATATTATAAAGTACATATATATGTATGAATGTGGAACAAAGGTGCCCACACTACTATATTTTAGCGTAATTCGTAGTTTTTCCGAAGTGAAGTGAGGGCATATTGGTAATCAATAATAAAGTAACCACGGAAATGAAAAAAGAAGAAGGTCAAGAACAAAGTAATGTTTCTCAACTTAATTATTTTGTAAAGTAATCAGACTTTTAGCTTCCCTTGTGGACAACTATAAGAAGAAATTCAAAGGCTGTATCATTATGTAAGTGAAATCTGTGCTAATATTATAGAGAATGCGAATTATGTGAATTTATGTATATATGAGGAAAGGAATCCACGGAACTATGGCACCGATTTGAAAGATTCCTTCACCATTTGAATGTGATTCCGGATAGACGTAAGCTATATGTCATGTAAATATAATAATTTTTCAACGCACCAGTATTAATTGAAGAAGGAAAAAGTGTGTAAAGAAGATAATTGAAAAATATGTGAAGAAAGTTACCGGCTATCTTACAAATAGCAATACTCAAAATTAGTAAGGGCATGTATAGGGACAAGTTTGGTGTAATTATAGATAGTTGATCAAGACAACACATTAATTGATAGACATCTTTTGGCTATATTTATATATAAATTATCTCGGCTGACAACACATTAGTGACGCCTACAATTATGTGGCTTGTCATCTCGTTTGTCGGTGCTTCACATATATATACATTTTTTTTTTCAATGTCCATCAAAAATTCTGAAACCGTGCATGCCGTAGATCTCAGCATAGACTTTTATATTATTTATAATAACATTGTTATTAACGAAATTGTTCACAACATTCAGAGTACGGAAATTCTATATCAGCTTAGGAAAGCGGGCAATGGTAGGGAAGAGTCAATTATACGCAAGGGCGGCTTACAAGAGCAGATCGATTCGGCTTTATCACGATTTCTTATTTGGCGACTGGTGTAAGTTACAAGCTGATTTTGCAATTTAAGAATTTTTTCCTGTAGGAAATAAATAAATATTTCAAATCTTGCACAGAATTAATTATGGTAATCATACCTTCCTGTTCACAAAGCAAACGATAATCATTTTTAATTAAAATGGTCAACAATAAATCCATTTCAATTGTGCCTATTATTGACGAATTTTGTATTTTATACTGGTACAAATGGCACGTATAGGTGACAGGTTGAATGTCTGTCAAACGTCACCTGTCATGAATTATTTCCCGACACTGCAGTTGGTTACAGTTCATTTTTTTATTATATAAAAGATGGGCAAACAGGTACACGGCCCACCCGGTGGTAAGTGGTCACCGTCGCCTGTGGACGCGATTGAAACTGTTTTTAAAAACCCCATATACTAAAGGGAATACCTCTGGTTTAAGCTTGTTCCAAAGCTAGCAGGTTCGTGGCAAGAAGGAGCGACAAAAACGAGAGGTAGACGAGTGCCACGAGGTGATGCGGGTGGAACCGCAACCTTTGCGCGTAGTGCGATAAATTAAGGTGGATGGTTGTACCGAAATTAAAAGTTCTTCGGGACATTCACCGTAGTAGAGACGGTAGAGAACGTATATACCTACGGGTCTCAGTAGATTTAAGTCCTCTAGGCCGTCTGTAAGATTGGGATTGTCGACAATTCGAACAGCACGTCGCTGTACGGAGTCAAGAGGGTTTAATTGGTAACTGAATGCACCGGCATAAAGGTGGGAGCAGTACTCCATATGTGGTCGAACTTGGGCCTCGTAGAGCAGCAGGTGCTGCTTCGATTCAAATACGATGACACAACTTTAAAATCTACACTTTATTTAAATAATATTTAACGTATTTTCATCATAACTTTAATTAAAGTATCAAATAAATTTATGCTTTAATTTTAACCTTTAATGATTATATTAAACTAGCGGACCTGCGTGAGGTCATAAAAGCGTTTCGTTAAATGAATGAAATACAATTTTTATAAAGGACTAAAAAGTATACAATTTTCCTTCTTCATTTTTCATATTTTCATACATTGTAATTTACTTCAGAGCTGTAGTCCAAATTTTAAGTATCTAGCTCATCGGGAAGTTAATTTCAAATCAATTATAAAATTCCACCAGGACAGAGATACAAGTAAGCGAGTATACAATAAAAACATGGTAATAATAAAATTTCAACTATAGGTATTTTGGAATGACTGTATCAGTGAGTCATGCTGATCGGTAATTCGCAATGCTGCAACAACTAATCGATACCGAATGAACCGCATACCCGTATGCTGTCGCGTGCTTCGCTTTTGGTTCTATGAAGTGAATGATATAATTACCATTATTTTTCTAACGCTACATATTTACCAGCTTTATATCATTATTAAAATTCATAAACAGATATTGTACATCTCCCAGATGCAGTTTAAAAGCCATCTAAGAACTTATTTGAATCCATCATGAATTCGGCGATGGCTCAAATACATAGCCGATTTTCAAACTGTTTTATGGTACTTAGGACAGATTCCTATCTGTCAATTTAAATAATTTGACATCATATAAATACGTGTTCCAATCTGGATTTGAAATGTTTTCAATAGATGTGTCACGAGCACCCAATTTTGTCCGTATCAAATCTTGACACCAATATATTATAAAATGTATATTTCGTACAACATGTAATCTTCACAAATACCTTACATCTATTTGAATATTTCCACGTGTTGATAATATTATGTGTAAATATTTGTCGCGAAAATATCAAGTAATTGGAACGGAAGGAGGATATTTCCATATCTAGTTAACGTTATGTATAATATTTACTATAGTTTATAAAATCAAGTTGTGAGTTTAATGTCTTGCTACACAACTCAAAGGAAAGGTTCTTGAAATATCTAACAAAAATACGAAGCAGTGACACAAAATGAAATTTATTTCATTGTTTTAATGAAATAAATGTACTAAATAAATTTACTAACTAAATAAAACTAAATAAATTAATATAGATCAATATGGCCCTTTAGAGTATGTAATTTATGTTATTTTTTCGAAGATGTTACAGATTTAAAATGCAGGGACATAGCAGTTGCGGCGGTACCGGCCGGGCCGACATTCTGCAGCACATTTAGTATCAGCATCGCACCCGTGCGAAGCCGGGTCGGGTCGCTAGCAGATAATAAAGGTGATAAAGGAGTAATTTGTTGTTGGAGTAACTTGATATCACAAAACCCATTACAAGTTTAATTGCTAAAAATCATCACCTATTAATAGGCTGTCAGGCTAGGAATTATAAACCATCACCCAAATAATCGTCAAGCGTCTAATGAGCGCCATACGTAACACAACTCAATTATTATATTAATTATATACGTGTTCTGCTTTATATAGGAATATATTATGTGCTTGGTATTTCTCTGCAAGAATGAATTATTAACGGTGAAATCGAATAACTGACAAGATAATTACGAAAATATTTCTCTAAAATGTCAATGACACATAGTTTGAATTAATTATAGAAACTGATGAAGAAATGTCTTATAGTTTTCACGTCTTAATAAAAATATTGGATGACAAGGGTTTACTTTACACCAATTGTAGATACACTTCTTCACAGTCCTGTAAACTTACTTTTTTTTCACATAAAATAAAGTAAGCGGATACATAGAAATGTATATAACGAAACAAAATAATACTGAGCATTTTACGAATGTTTAACTTCAAATAGATAAGTCAGTTCAAAATTTTTTCAGAAACAGAAAAACAATATTTACAAATTCATGTGCGAAAATATAACCAACCTTCAGCTTGTAAAATTCACACAAGATCTGAGATGCAGTATTACATTTTGCACTTAAAATACAAATTTGAAACACGAATGTTGTAGGAAACAGAAGTTGCGCTTTGCAACGGTGTCTGTGTTTGCGCAAACCGTTTTTAAACAAGTTTTATTGGACTCGGAAATTCTGTGCGGATATAAACTTTGTGGTACCTATGAAGGTAATTTAACAATTTCCGTTGAGCAAATTCATATATTTATATATCCTTTATAATTCCAATAAATTTCCATCAATTTTTTAACAAACAGTAATAGCCTCGTGAGTTTAATGTCGTTACGTTGAGTTACGTGTAAATATGCATTGTATGATCTTGGCGGTTTTAAAGAATATGTACCCACATATTTGTATATGAACTCTTGGATAGCGGGTAGAAGTAATCGCGAACTCGCACTTAAACGTAACGATATTCCCAGATTGAATAATTACAACTGCAGGTAAAATAACTTTATGAAATAACCCATAAATTTAACTAATAAACACCTTCTTCCCATTTTCTTTTATTATATTTTCTCAACTTCAAGCGTTGGCTTCAAAGTTTACATTTTAAATTGCTTTCCCGGCCAAAGGTTTCCAGGTCAAAAGTTTAAAGCTAATTATAATAAGAAATTATCTTGACGCTGGTGTTCCCTGAATTCACTATTGTAAATTTTATGAAAATAATAAACATTTTGTATTCTTCGGTCTATCTTTACTTTGAAATTCTGACAGCTTTGCGCGTTAAAACTTTGGACAACTAAACTTGATAACTTAATACTTATATTTCATATTTGGTACGTTATTCTATCTATGCAATGTTTTTACTTATGGCTTAAGATACAGCCTTGGCCAAAAGTATTAGGCACCCTACAACTTGCTGCATATTTCGGGTATAAAAAAAATAAAACT
>DWPT01004338.1:0-13343 GCA_018251895.1 Agathymus mariae mariae
TTGTTTAAAAGATGTGCTGAGGAGTTTCTTTCGCCGTTTCTTCTCCTCGATGTTAAAGCACCTTACCGAAACGGTAGGAGAAGCAAAAAATTACGTGCATAAGTATATTTAAAGAATACCTATATGATTAAATGATTTTGAATTTGAATTTGATGATCGATGAAAAATTTATTATGATAAATGGTTTACCACTTAAAAAAGATAAATAATGAATTCGAAAACCACGCGCGAACGTCGTAGGAAGTTTTTAAGACACATCACAGCTGACAGACAGAATAGAAAACAAATGTATTGGATAGTGAGTAACAAGAAAAGTAAATAACTTTTTGTTAAATGAAGGGCACCAGTAGATGGAGCCACGTTACTTATAGACTTTTGGTTACTGGTCATAATTAATTTCTAACAGATACATACATGTAACTTTGAAAAATGTATAAGGATATAGGACTCGAACTTGAGGCCCTCGAACAATGATTGTCAATTTAGAATATTTCTACATTCCATTATTGGGCTACGCTGGGACCTGAATTCGCTGCAGTCCAAGCGTTGACACGATCAGAATTTCAAATATTACGACGAAATATTGAATTCTACTCACGCCTAAGGCTACATACATATGTACATTATCTCGTCCTACTACTACTAGCTGCACATAATAGTTTAAAGACCCATGCATGCACACTGTTCCAGGGATTTTAATAAGTTAATGTATTATCTGTACTTTTAAGCCTGTTATACGCCCGTGAGACCATAAACTGCAACTATAACAGGACCGTTATCCAACTTTACGTGTTAAATGAAAATTTTCGCAATCACTCTCAAGTTACGTCCCGCGTCGTGCGATTAAAGCCGTGCGTACTGAAAGTTATACGTTTAAACAACACAAGTGTGCCACACGCACACACTACCACCGTCGTAATTCTCGTTGGTTACAGAACTCATTGATTAAGTGTACGGAATACTTCTGTGTGACCAAAGGTGGATGACGTCCTCATCCAGCCCCAATCGTAACAACACACGATGCAAACTTATAAAAATGATACAAGAAACGTTTCTGTTCGACGGAAAATTAGAAATTTCAATTCGTTGGGGCATAAATCGTTGATCGGCGGGGCGCACTGCCGAGGGTTCGATTCGAGCCCCTGACGCGAGGGTCCATAAATCACCCTTACACTAAACGTCCTTATAATGAACTACGTAATTTACGTACTTGTTCCACTGACACTTCGGTTGCGACTAGCGATGAAACATGTTGCGGTAAACGTAAACGGTAACGATGGATCTATAAGATCACTTGCATTAAAACCCGTCCTTTATTGTAATATAAAAAGAAAATTGCTATTAACATAGTTGAAGTTTCAATACTAATTATCTTCCGACCGATCTTCCGACCGAGTCATCGCGCGTTCCCAACGACATCACCTTATCCTGCGGCATCACATGGCTGAGTCAGGATTACAGTATTATTAACCCAGAATATCCAGTAACCATGATCCTGTGCAAACTATAACACAACCATCATATTATTTGCCAATACCAGAGCACGGCCGTTACGGCCCATATTAACTGTAAAAAGAGCTGCTCCCCTGATCATTCGCCAACGACCCATCATTGATTCATTGCAGGCTGTAATCTCTTTTCATAATTGAGGAAACTCAATGCCTTTTATGGTAAACGGATAAAACTAGCGCTTGTTGATGTTGTTGTTGAAAAATAGGTTTACCGTGAGACCGTGGCGGTAGGGAAAACTTTAACCTCAGCCTTTAGCCATCCAAAGTTTAATATAATAATATTCGTAGGGTCGGAAGGTCTTGGGCTGTGCGTAAGCGTATGTTAATTCTGGTGATTACAAAATACAATAATTATTATAAAAGCCGCACAGTATTCATGCTCTGCGTCTTAATTACGTAACACCCTAAGATGTCTAGTACCACAGAATATCAAACAACTTTACTCGATAATATACATTGACTAGAATGGTAACTTATATGTAATCTGTGCGTACAACCCAAGTGGTAATGTTTATTATTCATTTAACGGTAAAATAATGGTAAAACCGTTGGACGTCTGCCACCTCCGCGATTCCCATATTGGTTTCAGCTACAAGCCGTGGTCCACATTTGACGCGTGTCAATGTCACTCAAGGTTGTTTTCGACGCAAGTCTTACGCAATTCTGCAGATCCGTTGAAGTTCCAGATTTCAATATCATGCCAATTTTTTTTTTAAGTATACTGGCCTGTTCTGCGCGTATTGATCCAGAGTTTAAGTATTAAGATATGGGTATATTCGTCTTTCAGTGCGGGGTTATTAGCTCTATTTTGGTACATGTCGACGTAAATAAGATTTTTGTAGTATTCAGAGAATAACATCGGCGCCACACATTTACTTACAATTCTGTCAGTATATTATGAAAATTATTATTAGGTAACCCAAACTTGATGTTGGTTTATATAAAAGAATGAAAATAGCTAAATCATACATGTGTTTTATTACAATATGTAATGTTTATGTTAACGACATTAGTACATACTTGTAATGTTATATTTTCTAGAGACATTTGAGCAACCTCTTTCAGTTGTGCACTTTATGCAATATTTAGATTTTCTTTTGTTTATATTGGAAGTAATAATTTAGTTTTCGGTTTATAATGTTGTGCATTATTAACATTCACCAAAGGAAACATGGCGATTCGCCGGCCAATTTTACAATCCGCAAACATTGCCACACGTCGATTAACAACATGCGACGTTGCCGCACCGACAGCCACGCTGCGACGTTGCCGCTATGTCGCACGCGGCGTTGCCGCTTCGGGCAGCGTAACCGCAGCGAACGCGAGCGGTTGCCGCGACTGCCGCGCGGCGTATCGTTCGCGTACACTCCACGCAGCCACTCGTCCGTGCACCATTTATTATAAATCGTGTATAATTAAAACGTGTATAACAATAAAAATTGTGATTTAACATAAAAAAATATTAATAGAGTAAAATAAAATACAAAAACTGTACCCAAAATAGGCTTCTTCAATATTTTACAAACAATTCTATACATTGATTTTAACATATGACTATTGTGCGTTACATGAAGCTTTATGTAACTATTAAGAGAAGATATATCGCGTAGTTGATATGCAAAATACGTGAGTTCTTGAGCCTCGATTCACTTAATCGAATTGAATATTCCAACCTCCAGGCTATTATGATACAATTGCCGCACAGTTACTGCGTAACACCTTGAAATGAGTAAGTTACGAACAGACGCTAGCACCTACAGTCTCGATGTAGAGGATTTTATAGCGGAGGTCAAGAAATACCCCGTGATATGGGACCTGAACTGCGAAGACAACAGATATAAGAGTAAGAAACAAATTGCCTGGGGCGAGATTGCGAAGAAATTCATCTTAGATTTTGATGATCTTCCGGATCTAGAGAAAATGGATGTTTGTAAGTATTATAAAGTTATCCATACCTGACAGTATACTTTGTATTTAAACTTGTGTCCCTGAAAATGTTTATTACAAACTTAAATTTATTTATTATTACCGGAATCGTTTCCAATCATTCAACGTCACTTCAACGAGAAGTTACGGGCTACGGTAGATAAGTGGTGAGGGTTTGAGACAAATTGAGAAGGAGAACAAAAGCACACAGTGTGCGGGTTTCTTCACGATTGTTTCCTTTCACCGAAACGAGTAATAATTAATTTGAAATACGCAAGAAGTTTAATAAAAGACGTGCAGGAATTGAACTCGGAGCTTCTACGCGTAAATACAACGTTCAAAGGCTACAACTGTTTATATCTTTCCTTGCAGAAACTCAAATAATATTGTGCGATTAAACGTAAGAAACTACAGATTCGGGTTGAATAATTTTGAGGAATGATGAGACTTTTGAGATACTGTTTTTTTATATAATTATGTTGCTACATATAAAACAAATCCAGTTACCATAAATCGCTTAATTTTTAAGGAAATTATTGTTTAGTTTCATTAAGGTATAAATAATCATATTATAATAATTCCAAATATATATCATTATGTATTCATACGCATTTGCTACCTCTCAAGAGATCTACATATTTATATCTTTTTGTTTTATGGTAATAGCCGACAAACGAGCAGATGAGCCACCTGATGGTAATTGGTCATCGTCGTCCATGGACATCAGCAGGACCAAAGGTAAAACTGATGCGTTGTCGGCCAGGAAATGAGAAGTAGGTAAAAAAGAAGGTACTGGCTCTCAAGCTCCCAGCCGGAACACGACGAGTCGTTTGGCGGCTGACTCACGCAGGAGGGTGGTAGCTAGCCAGGCAGGCTTCACGAAAAGATAATAATACCAATAATAATATTAACGATTTAATAATAATATTGATAATATAATCCTTACGCGAAGCCCTACCACCAAGCCGGCTGGCCTCTGTTGCCTCTTACGATACCCTGTTCTGCCAGCATGGGATTGGGGGGAATATTCTAGGCCGCCCCAATACGGCCAATCTGACGCAATGCAGCAGTTCAGTCACACAATAAAAACTGGAATAATTTTGGGTTAACTACACAATTTCTAATATGAAATACATCAAAGATAATATTGAGTATAGTTCTATTCTCAATAATTCATTCACAAAATTTATTTTAATTCTACGGTATGTGTGTGCCCGCTATAATAATTATTAAAAATCTATATCTACAGTTCGCAGATTGCATAGCAAATGGCGAAACATACGTGACTCCTACGTTCGCCACATCAAGCGTCGTGAGAGCAAACGAGGATACATGTACGCTCGTCACTTGTCATTCCTCAACAACCTGTACAACCACGTGGCCTATTCGACAGATGAAGAAGACAATGAAAATGAGGGGTCCGAAGACGACCCCTTGCACCGTTCCAAGCGACGATTCGAACATAACGACTGCACGTGGCCAAGCGACACCGAAGACGTTTCGATAGATTTAAAACGACGGAAAGTCAAACAGCCGGCAATGGATTTGGAACCTTACGAATCCAGTCGGACCTACCGCCACGAAGACGAGGACAAATCCTTTTTCGAGTCCCTGTTACCTGCAGTGAGAGCGTTCAATTTGGACCAAAAACTGGAGTTTCGAAGCGAAGTGTTGACCCTCGTTAAAAATATAAGACGCAGTGTTATTACAAGTACTATCAAAGCAGACCCGACGGAGCACGAGTTCGATTGAGAAAATATACGAACATTAAAAAATAAATCGTTTGAAACGAATTTACAATCCGATCAAAATTAACATTTAAAAAACATAAAGAGACTTCAAGGATAATTAAATAATAAAGTGTTATCTTTTTTAACATGTTTACAGTCTCAGAGACATTTTTATAAGTAAACAAACTTCTAATAAAATAACATATATTTTACTCGTTGCCAACTCAGTATATTACCTGTCCCAAATTATTTAATTAAATCATCAACCAAGTCGATCAAGATGAGTCACCACCTCAGATCCCATCGATCGAAAATAGAACTAACATTTTAATGGGACTTTAACAGATTCATTGCTATTTAGAGCTGAGATAACAGTTCATTTGTAAAATGCTGTTGCTTGCAGCATCCTTCTTCACAGCAGAACTCACAGGTATCTGTTTGATGGATTTAATCTAAATGAATAATTGAAAGCTTAAAGCTTTATTAACTAATAATTATTAACCAACTTGGTTTAAATATTTCTACGCCAATGTCGGAACCGGGGGCAGAGTTTGAGGTACACAGATGAGTCGGTAGTCTCGTTCGTCCGCGGCTTTTTATTCGTGTAACTATAATCATCTCCAGGGGTACAAAGTGATCATGACTGCACTGTTATGTGCGAGATCGTTCGAGCGTGATTGAATCACAATATAATATTATTGTTGCCTTTTACATTGTTCAACACAATAAACGCCCGGAGACAATAGGAATAGCGTTGAATGAGTAACAGACAAACCTTTATCTACAACATTACCTTAGTTACATTGGGTACTTACAAAAGCTTGTCTTAATTCCAACATCACAAAAGACTCAGTCGGAGAAGGTTGACTTCTCAGAAGGGTAAAGGTCTTTTCTGGGTAAAATATGTAATTCGTAGTCTTCTTTAGTAAAAAATTAAGATAACTGTATGTATGAATGTTATCCGTAACTTAAATATTTTAATAGTTCCGGTGTCAATCTTTAAGCGAGTATATAAACTTTTGTTACCAGCATATTGCTAAGAGGCCACTACATCCAAATTCAAGTAGGGCCGCTATCGAAATTGATCGTAAAGCCACTGCTACTCCTAAGGATTGAGAGATTACAATACTCATGAGTGCCAACTGACTTACAAGGTTACTTCGAAGTAATTTGTGTATACTATCATAATACCATGTAAGTGTATTAAGGGTACCTCCAGAAGAGTATAGTGCGAATAAATTCACATACGTCATTATTAAACCAAACGTCAAACATGCAAAAATAATATGAAAATTAAAAAGGCATTAAAACTACAGTTTAGGAGTTGAGAGTATTACCACAACCTAACTGTTGTGGTATTACTACGCGAACTGTGGAATGAGTAAGACTTACAATAAAATAGAAAAACAAAGAATTAACAGGAACGTGAATAGTTAAAACAATACCTTAATCAGACTATTATGTTAAATGAATACTGTGTAACCTGAATTACATTTCACAATCCGTCCACAATCCACAACACTACTATGAGCACGTGCGCGTAAACATAAATACATAAATAGACACACACAGATAGCTCAAGTTCGCTCGCAGGGGCCGACCCTGTATCGATCGTGCGGCGTTGCCAGCCGGCTACTTTCGCCGCGAGGTTGCCAACGCGACCGTTGACTTGTTGCTGACTATTCTTGTTCTCCGAGTGGAATTACGGAGATAGCTACGTAGAGATAGATGTGATGTGATGTTTGTTTGTTTGTTGCCATTTTCCTGTCTCCGTCGAGTTTGTTGAGCTTGCTTTATGATATAAATATTTTGTTCAGAATTTAACTGTCCTTTTATTATAGCACATTATGTATTTTACCTGGATAATTATTTATTAATTTTTTACTGATATAACACGGATAACAAAAAATATTTTCGATTATAACCACTACAATTCAATCATATCACGAAATGTTATTGAAATTTGCATTAAGGAAGACTGTGAAATTTATTATTTTTTGGCCCATTTATTATTCTCCCCTAATTGGGTCTATATTTTCAACAATAGAAATCCAAAAAAAAAAACAAATCTTTCAGCTACTACTATTTTGAACATGTAGATGATAAAAAAAATTTACATAAGATATCAGCACCAATACATATGGTGGGCAGTGGGCTATTAAGATCCCATAAAACCATACGGCTCCCTGTAAATACCGTTTATGATAATAACATATTTTTTTCTAATGTACTTAGCGCAAGACGATGTACCAAAATTTATGTACGAATAACAGATCGTTACGGGCGTTACTTTTTTATATTAACTTTTTTTATATATATTTATATATATTTTTTTATATTTTATATTAAGCTGAAAGCAAATATAAGGTTGATGAATTTCAAACACGAATGTACCGAGTGTATAGTGATTTCTATACAGTGATTGCCCAGTGGCCATGGCGGATGGGACAAGTAACGAGAAAGATTCTTTAAATATCCAACATACTAAAAACCGAAGAAACTGCTTCATGGCTGCATCGAAACATCTCGCGTTTGACTCAACAAGGAACCGAGTACCCGTGTGGATTCAGCTGGGGATGCGTCCTGCATGTCTTACAGAAGAAATATTGCGCGATTGGCTCGTTCGTTGGTAAGCATCGCCCATCATAAGTCGAGGTTTGATTTGGACACAAAGATGGATGAGATCCCTTGCGCCCTCAACTCACGAGTATACGAAAGGGACCTCTTACATATTACTTTGTCATAAACCGTTTTCTCTGTATATTATCAAATGGTATTCTTTGACCTTCACAAAGTTCGAATCATAACGTGTATTTTATTCATACACAAAACTATGCGCATGGATTTGAATAGCTTTATTTGGGTTTAGGCTAGCCGTTTTGAGCTGTGTAGTAAGTGTACATTCCTATAGCCCTATTTGAAACTACATTTAGTATTGCGTATGTTTATTGGCTTGTAGAATATCTGCTAATTGTGTCATGAAATACTGCATCGAGCGCCTTAAATTTTCTGTCTGAAAGATTTTATGGCTAAAAATTAGATTGTCACGAATGAAGCGTTTATGCTAATCCTCATTAGTAAAATTGTCATTATCTGTGATTACTATGTATCGAAAGTTAACTTTGTCATTGATTGAAATAGGACTGCAGTGGCAACAACGTTACCAAATCTGGATGGCCGTTAAAAAAGTCGATAAAAAAGGGTTAATATAAAATAATAAAAACAGTAGGTAATATAGGAATTCTAAGAGCAAACTTACGGCCACTTAGCTTATTTTGGTATAATACTAAGGCGAAATTATTTGCAGTTTCATTTCCAAAGTGGCATTTAAGCCTGTCTGCTCCGTAACACAGCGAACACCTGATGATAATGGCACCATCTGTGCCTGCGGAGTCGGGTGGGAGCGGGGGAAGGAGGCAGGTGCGCCGTCGCCCCCGTGCACTTAGCCCGGATATCGGTCTAATATTCCACATAATATCTGTATCTACAGTAAAAATAACCGTGGGCGTATAAAATATTCCGTCCATTAATATTTTTTGATATCCTGTTTTTGGCCGCAAATATTGCAATAAGTACTTTAGCTCGTGAACAGCATTCAAGTATTACAACTTTATTTCAGCCATCAATTCAAATTAAAAAAAAAAGAATGTAGCGAGTACTACAGAGTTATTTCTTGGAACATCTTTATTTTGTCTATTATTACCTACATATACCTATATATAGTATAAGCCGAGCTATCAGTAAACAAATTTGGGAGAAAAATTGGCTAAGGTCTGGTGTACTTAAGCAGGTCAATTGGCATCCGCAACACCCATAGCCGACCCGACACGCAGGACTGCACGCCAGAATTGGGTGTAACGGTGGAACCGACCTTTCGAACGAACTGTACAACACAACAATATAGTACTTTAGTCATCATGTATCTAATATTGTATATAGCTAATAAAATAAAAATAAAATAGTCTGTGCCAAATTTTTCATCCAAATGTACGTTTCTGAAGCGCCTTCTGGGAAGTGTCCGACATCGCGACTGCTTTGACGCGCCGGTTCCAACGTCCAACTTCTGACTTCCGTGACCAAGTTTAAAATTTTCGTACGGAAAATTCGCAGTTTACTTGCCGTGCCTAACAACTGGGAGCTAATAAAACATCGTGTTTTGGAAGTGATCTTTATGACCACCTCAAATCAACCGTTTTTGGAAACCGTTACAAAGCTATTCGCCGCTGACCTGATATACAGGCTAATGGAGCCGGTCTCCAACGTTGCAAACGATCATCGAAGCACTTTAAAAATATTCTGCGGTTGAAACAAGCAAATTAGAGTGCTCTATTTCTGTTTATTTAGCCTCGGAAGTTTACTAATAACGGCATTTTAAATTAAACCAATCGATCGTTTAAATAAAACCAGATTTTATTGTTAATTCTAAGTTATACAATTGTTTCATTAACTCCGAACAGCAATAAGGTAAGCTCGTCTGCTATTACGTCACTTGAAAACAATTTAGGCTTTAAAGATAAGCCTGCGCGACGCTATGAAAAAGAATGATGAATGGTGGCAGGCTGCATTAATATTTTCGTCTTTTTTGTTTAGTTTTTAAAACCAAATTTGTTTCTATAGTGATATAAACAGTTTTAGGTAGGATTTTGTGCGAAATACATTTGGTCAAAACTGCTAAGTCAGTCACCGGCGGCCTTTTAACGAACTTCAAAAAAGAAAAGGGTTGCCATTTCCGTATTCAGAATTCTGTATTTAACCGATTTGGAAAATTCCTTTTCTGTTAGGGAGAGTATACATCCAGTTTGGTTCCATAAATGCAAACGGTGAAAAATTAACCTTTAAATTGAATTACATTTTTTTTGGTAAAATATTTATTTGCTTGGGAATCACGTTTATGCGAATGATAATAATTGCGATGCTTACATTGAGTCGTGTTATTGTAGAGAACTGGTTCGTTTGGTGCGAGTTAATTAGAGCCATTAATTTTTTTAACAGCGCCTTAGGGAACGGTCGCGCCCAACCCCGGGTGGTGTTTAGTGGGTAGGCCCCTAGGTTCATCGGGAGTCCCAAATAACTATAGCAGCCGGCTGCGCTGGTATGCATTAGCATTTACCACCCCCCTCCCGCGCATCGCTGGAGGACAGCCCTTTCTCTTTGTCTGGGTGAAAAAAAAAGGTGCGAGTTAATACCACATCTGGTAGTGTTGCTTTCAAAGCAAGCTTCATGACTGCATACCTGTGGGCTATTTTTCTATAGAAACAAATGCCATTTAGAAAACTCCACTGTGGTGAAAGAGATTAGTAGTCGTGGCAAATCAATTCAGTATGAAAATTACAACGGCGCTGTTGATGCATCGCTTTTACGAACTCTAAGCATAGAACGTGTACATAAGATAACGTAAAATATTTATTCATATAATTAAATTTGAAGTGTTGCGTTAACACATATTAACCGATCAACGTCTACCTCATGTAGCTTACTAATTAATTTAAATACTTCTATAATAGTTGTACCGCTCTCATCGTAACTGCCGATCGAGTGACTACAATCACACACCTATCCTGTCCGCGGTGTGAAATGTCATCTGTTATGCACACACGCACATCACGCAACATCTCACTGGCATCGATCCGCGCGTTGCCGCTCCGTGCACGGGCCAAGAGCCACACACTACGAGTGCTATGCTACGTTGCGGGATGCGACGTTGCCGCTCTGCGCCCTATTATTATTTACAATTACCCGACGCTTACGTCACTGGGTCCGAGCTAACCGAACTGCGAGTTTTTGAATGGCTCCGACGGCTTGTGAAAATTCTTTCCTGTTTACTTCATGTGAAGGACATTCTTGTATAACGCGCTTAATGTTAAGCAAAGAACTCTATTAAGATGTGCTTCAGAGCGATGTTTTGACACAGACACAGATCGGTACTAGAAGTTATTTTCTAATGTAACCTGTATATTTAAATTTTTAGAAAACATTTGTGCCTCAATAGTGTTACGTATTTACCACGAGTTGTACAATTCACGAGTTAATTTATCCGTTAGGATCCATAACGTTGTTAGAAACTTGATTCTTGCACTGAACAAGTCGCAATGGCCAGGAACATCAGTACATAATCCGTAGGCCTATGGCGAGTTCGATGATAAAATTAACTTGTAGTGGATGATAAGAAATGAATCGTAGGTTTAGATAGACACAAAAATTAAAAAAATATACTCTAAGTTGTACGTAGTTGAGTCGCGAAATATTACTAATTAAACTTGATAATATTCACAGCGAATACAAATAATCCAGGAATAAATTTGAGTTCGTATTGATCTACGTTAATTGGATTGCAAATGGTATACAGTTTAAATATTTTAATTAAAACAATATTGTAAAAATATTCAACAACCCTTAGGCAATTAAAGTTTGAGTAATAATTACCGTTACAGATTTATCCATATGCATAAATCAAGTAACCGCAAATTTGTATTAAGTAGATTAGCTGTATTCACCTGTCAATCCTTAATGGAAGAACTAAAAGCGATCTGGATTACAGTTCAATCATCACTTAATTAATTTAATAATAAATGACCAGTATAAATTACACGGTGTTTTTTATAATTTTTATGGTTATGTATTTGAAATTACCTCCCCTTACATTTAATAACTATTGGAAGTTATTCTAAATGCTAAAAGAATCTAGACAAGCGCCACCACATTCAGCCAGCAAGAAGTGCTGGACATGGATTATCACGACTGTTACATTTCTTAACAAAGAATGATAGATATTATATTGCATATATAAAGTTATATACATGTCGAGGCTGTTCAATATATAAAGAACCCAACGTCTGTCAGGTATTGGAAACGCTTATATCGTAAGCTAAAGTTGGTTATGTAATTCCACAAGTTTCACAAGACAACCAGATTCAATTATGTACATATTAAGCGGCAGAAAACCAGACTTACACTACCTAGAAAGTGATTTCTCCACACATTCAAAAGAGAACATTCACAGTGAGCCTTGTTAAATTTCATGCCTACGAATGATATAAAAATCTTGTTATATTAAATTTATTGCCTAGTTTCGACGAAATTTCAAATATAACTGACGCCTACACGAAACGAAACGAACGAACCACGCGGTAACCAACCTTCGAGATTCGTCTGGAAACTGAACTTTAAAAATGCACTAACTAGTAAACGTAGAGTGTAAAATAATTGTCAAAGCATTTTGCTGAACGTCATAAGCAAACTCTTACAAGACTTTCTACAGCAGGTCGACAAGGTAATAACAAAAACAACAAAATAAGACTATCATAGTAATCACATATATAAATAGCTATGAAATCAGAATGCATTATCACGAATAATTTTAGGAAATTTTAATGTAACCAAATGAGGCCTAACCAATTTTTTTTGTGATTGTCCTCTGCTTCAACACATATGTTTTCCCATTGAAAACTCATAGTTAAATTGCAATAATACTAATGTAGGAATGAATTTATAAAAATCCGCACGGCACGCGGCCGCAGGCAACGGCGAAAAAGAAAAAATCCATTCCATCTTTTTCGATAGTTAATGCATTTCGTACTTATCTCACAAAGGACGAAAAGGCAAATCTCCCCTCCGACCTGACTGGACAAGCTTCCACCCTCAAAGTTTGAAATTTCACCCCATTGAGAATTAAAAGCCAAAAAGGATCAAGGGTAGGTATTAAATAAGTCGGCTGGCTTGCTGGTCGTTGCTTTTAGTGAGAGTTTGATTGTAAAAATAAAAATAGTATAGCATTAATTTGTTCGTCCAATAGTCTCAGAGAAAATAGGGTGCAACAGACGGCCATGCAAATGAGTTTATAACAATAACATTTTTAAACATTTTAAAAAATGTGTACTGATTCAAAACTCGGCGTTCTGCTGGTGGCTCAGATTTCAAGTATGGATATCTTTAATTTTCTGTTATCTTTAATGCACGATATATGATTAATTTGTTACATAATCATAAGGAAATCTGAACTATTAAGTTCTTTATAATGTTCTCAGAATAGTGTATAATCTGTTTTGCGGTAGATCAGTGTGGCTCGGTTCTATGGATTGTTCCCCCCAGTGTGCATGCAGAGGGTCAGTCAGTAACGTCTTGGTATACTGTATGTACTCTTATTTTAGGTAGGTTGAAAATATGCCAAATTAAGTTG
>DWPT01004339.1:0-13343 GCA_018251895.1 Agathymus mariae mariae
TAAGATTGTCCATGTAGTCTAGGTTTTGTACTACTTTGAATAAAAGTATTCTCAAGAAAATAGTGTTTCATTTCCCTTTATCATTTTTTAATAAATAATCCATATTTTTGTAAGTCAATTATATATTAACATACCAACTCCTGGAATTGTAATATGATAAGGTTTTTATGATTGGTTAAAATTGGTGGTCAGTAACTATCTTTTTTTTCATCCAATCATTTGTATAAACATCTTTTGTTAATAATGAGCTTAAGAATATGTGCGTTATGTACGCTGTGATGCCCCATATTTTATACTCATCAGCCACATACACAGGCAAAATGAATCCATTCTTGAACTGGGTGTAATACTGGTTTTTTGTATCACATAAGATTTCAATGGGAACTGTAAAAACTTCCATTACTTCATTAGCATTGATATGTAGGTCCTCCTGTCTTAAATCCGATATGCAGCCTACTACGGGAGTGATCATGATCTTATAATCTCGACCTGGCACACTGGGACCGTGACCCCACACATCAATTTTTGTCGAAGAGAGCCCTATTTCCTCTTCCGTTTCTCGCAGAGCTGTTTGTATAGGTGATTCCTCGTTATCTGTTTTTCCGCCAGGAAAAGCTACTTGACCACTATTCGTCCTTAGACTCGTTGATCGCACGGTGTACAATAAAGAGGTGACATTATTCACACGACACATCGGCACTAGGACTGCAGCCGTCGCCTTCGGAATCTTTCCCGGTTTAGGCACGCGAATGTTTTTCAAATTCGTCATACATCGCTCGCGGCACGCAAGCGAAAATAAATTTTGTAAACCACTCACCGAACCGCTCATGTTAGAATATCACTGATTAATTTTCGAAATGTTGTGTACCGGAATAATTATTAGATAAATTACATGTACTGATGAACGTTCGCTTAGTTTTATCTTTGTGTCATTGAACTAAAATCTGATGTTTCGTTTTCATCATTAAGCAATGATTCAAAAATGACAATTTCATAGTGCAAAAACTGGTCAGTGCTAATCTTATTCCTGGATATTGTTTCTAAATGAAACTAAACAAACATAAAAATATGAACTAAACTTCATGGTCACATACGCTCAATTAAAATTGAGAAAACAAAAGTATTTTTGTTTGATGACTGCTATAACAGTTTATTTATTATAACCTACAATCAGAATCATAGACTAGGTAATGAAAGATATGAAGGCGAATAGTTAATCAGCTGGGTCCTGTCAATAATTAATCAGAATACAGACAGGTATTGTTTTGTCGGCATTATACTTTCAGTCATGATTATTCGACAATGACACTTGGAGTTTTTTTAACCCCAACTCCACTCCACCTTTCTATCCTTATTCCACAGAGTACATTTGTAAATACTGATACTTATTCTTACCACCATTGATACATCAAACATCCTACATCAGATGTTATCTATTGTAATAATAAATCATTAAAAAGATATTGCCGACTTTATTTTATTATGTATAACTATTATAATCATTAAAAAAAGGACAGGATAGAAGAAGGTAGAGATACCTCGTATCTTTTTTAAATAAATCTGATGAGTGTTTAACACAAATTGCCATAATGAATTGTATATACGTCAGACGTTTCAACTAGACGAAAAGTCAAAACAAAAATTATTTCGTATTGCTTTCAAGATAAATCAAATTGTATTTAAAATGTGAACTTTAAACCCGACAAAAGTGTCACACATATGCTGTTCAGCTGTGACGCGTAATATGAAAGATGTCCCTATCACCGCAAGTATTACTATCAAAAGCAGTTCGCGACAGATGTGTAGCGAATTTTAAAGATTTACCTAATTTCGGAGCTTCCTCACGAAGCAAAAGTTTGCAATATGCATCAGTATTAATTCCTATGTGTGTACGGTATGGGAAAGTGCATATCTTGTACACGTTACGCTCATCCAATTTAAAAAGTCATAGCGGGCAAGTATCATTTCCGGGCGGAAAAATGGATGGAAATGAAAGCATAATTTATACAGCTCTGAGGGAGACCGAAGAAGAGATTGGAGTGCCTCGGGATACAGTGGACGTATGGACTGTCATGCCAAACATTCAGAGTCTAACCAAGGACCTGATCATTACACCTGTTGTGGGAGAAATAAGAAATTTTGATTTTGACAAATTAGTACCAAATAAGGATGAAGTTGAAGAAGTTTTCACTGTTCCTATTGAGAGTTTGTGCGATACTAATACTCATGCCCATTGTATGTATGGCAAGATACCTTTGCCTTTATATTTATTTGAGAACCATAAAATATGGGGCATTACAGGGTTTATAACACACATGTTTCTTATGAACTTCTTACCTAGTGATTTGTACAACTTCAATTTTAATGGGCCTAGATATAACATTGACGATTTACGACAATCTAAACTATAATTCAAGGAAGAGGAATAGAAAGTAAATCAAGGAATATCAGATAGCTACTTTTCATGTGATGTTATCTAAATAATAAGTGATGAAAGTATATTTACAGTTTTATTTTTTTGAGAGGTTATTTAATATGAATATGTAGTTATTGTAATTAGAAATAATGATTCTTGGATATCAACGCCTTATTAGTGTAATCAGAAATAGATTCTTGTTCTCTCTCTCCAAAAATGTCACTTGTAATAATGCTTAAAAAATGTTGGTCAGGCATGGGAAAAATAAGCAAAAAATTGTCACAAAGATCTTTGAAGAATATCTACCTCAATTTTACATCATGCTCCATTAATTATTGTCTTCAGTTACTTTACTGAATACCTTTGCTCTAACCCAAATTTCCAGAATTCACAAATAAGTGTGTCAAAATTCACAGATAAATAGTGATGATGACTACATAGTAGTTGTGTGTCACAGAGCTCCTGCTAAGCAGATGAGACTAATTGTTTAATTATTATTTTTTTATTTCAAGTCAGGGCCATGTCATCTGGGTTCACTAGACTATATGATGTATGAAACATAGTATTGATGGTTCAGCTGACTTATCTCTTAAACCTTAATGGTATTGTGTTGTCTTGAGGTCAAAATGAATTTTAACTTTGATAAGAGAATATGAAATTTCAATAGATTTTTCAATAAGTTGGTCAAAAAAATATATGGAATATTTTTAAGAGGTGCTTTCTGGATTTTTAGGGAATAACAAACCTACAGCTAAGTAATAAAATGTTAGATTTTAAAACTACAGGCTACAGAATGTCTCTAAAAGAGCATATGCTGCATGCTCATTGAGTACATTCAATGAAAACATTCATACAGGTACTCATTGAGATACATTCGAAAACAACATGGGAGTGTATTCAGAAGAACAAGGAGAATGTTTTCATCAAGACATCATGGACTTCAAACACCAGTATCAGGGCCAATGCAACAAACCTACTATTTTGTAATTTTTTGTATTAGTTGTAATGTGATATGATATTAAAATTTGATAAAAATTTGTTCCTATATATTTATAGAATTTTTTTTTTCTTACTGGCCTGGATACAAAAGCAAACTTTTTAAAGAACATGCATATTTTTCCTTTATTTTTAATCATAATGTATACAAAAATCATAAACAGTATTATTAACAAACACATTTTTTTCTGCAAAGTTGTGTAATAGCTAATTGTTTATTTTTTTTAATTTAATGTACTGAAAACAAATTTAAATTAGTTTTTTTAACTAGTCAGTTAATCAGCTTTTTTGTAATCTAATTTAATTTAGCCTTTTTAACCAGTAAATTAACAAGTAACCATATTAAATTAAATTTTTCGAAACTTGATTAGGATAAGTCAGTATTGCCATATGGATTTTTTAATTTTGTTGCAAATTAGCTTTTGGATTTCTTCCAAAATTCTACAAAAATATGAAAATACTGCAAAAAATTGTACTATTAGCATATGTTAAAATATTTATCTAATCGACTTTCTCATATCTATTACAATTGTTTTAAACTTTGAACAGTCATTTGTATATATGAAATGTTTTATTGAAAGATAATCTAAGACAAAATTTTACAATCACATAATTACAATTGTAGGTACTTAAATAAAATTTATATACAAGAATTGTTTAATTTTCAAGTAGCCATTATTGCATTCAATATGTTCACAGAGCCCCATTTTCAGGTGTGCACAAAGTACAATCACATCTATATCAAACATGGTGTCGTTCTCATTATTGCAACCAAAATATATGTCAAATCATACCCAAACGGCACATAGATTTAAAACATTATCACATAATAAGCGGATAATACAATATTTTGATACCTAATCAGACTATTTGTATTGCCGATCTGGTGTTGCCAGTTTAATACTAACAAGAATGCTGAAAAAAAATAATGAAAATAGGTCATCTTATTTGTAAACTTTATAGTTAACATTAACAAAACTCACTCTAACCAAAATCCTTTATTAACTTTGTTTCATCTTAGTAACTCTCCAAATGAATTAGGTATTTCATAAATGAATTAGGTATTTCATAACGTATTTCATGAAAGCATAAATGGTATACGATACATGGTTCTTACATCTTAAATATTATCGTTGTCTCAATGTCTGAACTTAAATTGAAAATACCTGACAATTTCGCCGATCCATTACTCGATCTCCTCACACCTAGTTTCTTTGATGACAAATATGTCGATACCATAGAGTTTTCGGACATGTCGTGCTTGGCAATTGAATTCACACATGTTGTTGTAGTTTTTGCCATCAGACGCGCACAAAGGGAAGTATATTTTAGCGCATGGACACTTGGGCGCGCCATGTTCGACGGTGTCAATTGCAGCCGGGTGCTGGTAAGGCACACTGAGGACTGACGTGAACATTAAAGCCAAAAGGGAAGCTGTGGACAAAAATATATTTAGCGTATCATACAATAGAATACCACAAAATAAAAATTATCTCTCGGCTGTCTCGATCTAATGAATCCAGAACTTAGCATGTTGTTATAAATAATATCAAAAATGTGCCAATAAGTTGAATTATAACTATAAGGTATACTTTTTACTTGAGTAAAAGGATGCTTATTTATGAGTAAAAAATTATTGCAATTATTGCACTTCTAAAAATAAGTCTATAGATGTCTAGACCAAAACTACCACTACTAAAGTGATGCTGGGTCTTATATTTTAGTCAAGGTCACAATTTGAGACCATAATTTCTTCTTACTATCCACAGTGAGAGTTACCAGTAAACCTTCTCGCATAATCTGGGTAAAATACAATGTCATTCCCTTCTTCCCATTATTTGCAGCTTTCTACGCATATCTTAAAGTTAACATGAATAAAGTAACGATATGGCATATATAAACATTATCAATAATATAATATGTTACACATTACATACAATAATATTTTATATCAATATATATTTTTTCTTTCACTTACCAACTTTGTAATCCATGTTGAATGGCGGAAAATCGATTTTCGTCTCGCACCGTGTGTGAGGAGGTTGTCGCGAACAAACTACTTTCACCGAACTACTGCCTTCACTGTTATATAGTATTGTTCATTTCTTTATCTAAGAGTTTCCGTTTGATAATCCAGTGTGGATAATTAAAGTAAACGACGTGTGACCTTATTATTCGAGTGTTAATTCGCAATAAACGCGAAGTACGCACTTAACATCGGCAATGTGGTGTTGTTACGCATTCGATATGGGCAATCTTTAATTCAACCCGATGATCGCGGTTCGCATACGTTATTTCGCGAAGCCATGGTGTTCCCTGTGACGCATTAATGTCCATAAATAGGAGGATATAAAACAATCACGTGCCGATATGCCTATTCTCATTGTCAGGTACTCCGGTTCTTTACCTATGATTGTTTGTATGTATGTGGGAGTATGTACGAGTGTATCGACGGAATGCTATCGCGCTCGTGCCAACTTGGCTTTCTTATTGTTTTATAATTAATTTGTACGATTGTTCCGTACAGTGCATGTTACCGTTATCCATACCATGACAGTAGGTACCTACTGTATTTCTATAATATTGTCTCTTGTTTTAATCGATTTCTTGTAAATGTGCGGGCTATCGAATGATTTAATTATAGTACTGTGGCCGAGGTCTCAGTAAAATTATTTCTTTACCAAGTTGCTGCAAGCTAGTTATGACGACTGCTTTGGTTGTTTTCAAGCGTAGGATTGATATTTACCCACATACATTAATACAGTCAAGATTTACTATTAAGTTATTTGAATGGACTTACACTCATAGGTGCCTGTTTAACTGAGGGATATAAGACATACTGATCTAATCCCACAGTTACCCTAAAGTGTTATAAACTGATCTGTTTGAAAAAATGAAGTTTACTTCAAATAAAACTTAGTCATTATTTAAAATTATTTTAGTATAATCTTTTTTGATTATCTGGTATGTTTATATGTTTAACTTTGTTTATATTAAGAATCCGGTACAATCGAATTATTTAATAAATAAATAAAATACATCATTGTTGAACGTAAATTGAAGAAGATAAGGCGAATCGAATGCGCGTATGCGTATTCCTTAGGAAGAATTAGCTACTAGTCAGTCGAACATAAACTATTGAAAGTGACGCGCTGTTTCTCTCAAGGAACTGCAACAAACCATTCGAACCTTACGTTAGTTACAATAAGTTACGTTACGTTAAGCGAAGTGGGCGAATAATAATAATTGTGATAACAACAGATACAATCGCCGTTTACATTTATAATTATCGTACTAAATTAAATAAAATATCGATATTTTATCAACTGTCAATCTCTAGCGCAGCTATAAGTACAGCAAACGAAGTTTAAATTCTGTAACAGGTTTTGAGATATAGATAGAAATGAGAACTTGTATGACGAACTGAGCGCGCCCATAAGTGTTGATGCGTCGCATGAACGCCGCGCTAACTATGCAGCTAGTATGCAGAGGTATATACCGTAAACTTTTGCTCTCTGGTCCAGTCTACACAAACAGGTTCTAACTAGAAATATAGGTAAAATCACACGCAAACTCAACATTAGCACAGTGTCGTTATTTAACGCACGGCGTGCACTAGCACTAGGTACGTCGCACAATCTTGTATCCAGTTAAGAAAAAAACAGGGGGTGTTGTTGTTGTTCGACATCCGGTTGGAACGAAAAATATTTAATAATTCTATGAAAATATGATGTAGTAACTAATATAGGCTCAATGTAATACATGAACATCGTTTTTAAATATTTTGGATATTACAAACGTTTTTAAATATTCTCTGACTATCTAAGCAAGCTACTACTACTACTACTAATACTACTAATACTACTAATACTAAGCAGCTATCTCAGCGCTGCTAATCAGCATTTCACCTCTCTGAATCTCTGTGATAGTTTTGCCACGCTTTGGTCTACCACACTAACCGTTTTAACACAGCCAACATAAATGTTCAGATTGTTCCTCGCTAATACTCTGATCTTCTGGTATCCATAAACAATACATCTCGATGCTTTACTCATCTCAGAGTCTTTCTCAAAACTTCACTACCGTCAACGTAATTTGCATTACCTGGTTATGTTCTTATTCAGCAAGATAGAGTAGGCACAGGTTGTGGTGAAATACAATTTATCTCCGATGTACAAAAATTAGCAATTCCCTTTCACTTTATTCCGGATCGCAGAAGTTTTTTATTTCCAGAAGAATCTTTGATCACACACATATGTGTGTATAGCTAAAAGCAATATGTATGCTTTAAGCCAAATTCTATAGCTTTAATATATTGTAAATGTAAATTACTTTGAGACACTTGAGAACCTGCTTATGGCTTCAGTGCGAATTATGAACATATAATTATTATGGGAGACTTCAACCCATGTGTTATTAAAAATGATCGTCGTCCTATTAAATTATTGAGTTTCTTTCAATATTCCCGTTCTCTTGTTAACTGCTATGCACAATTTACCCAACTGTAAATCTTCTTTTCCCGATCTCATAATTGTTTTTGGCACATGGGCAATTAGCAATGTCTTTTTTATACCATAATTTTATATATCTGTCGAATCGTGTTCGCATAAGTCACAATTTTAATTTCTTCATTGTTATAAATCCACTGGGAGGCTTTGAAGCACGACGTTGGTGGGATTGGTATTCTGTATTCACCGGTATCAGTATCAGTATCGGTATCAGTGTTGGTCAAAAGATTTCATTAATACAATTATTTAAGATGTGTAGAACACACATGCTTCCATAAACGGGTTAAAATAAAACAAAACCCTGAACCTTGGCTTACTTGTCATATATGCATGCAGTTAGTGTGATCGTACACGTTTTCGATATTAAACGGCACATTTTGATATCAGAAAACTGATGCATCTTAGAGACAAATCGAAGCATAGATTTAAAATGTATCCCTCTAAAGCGAATCCCTCTAGTTTCAAAATTGTATCATGTTGCCTAGAGTCAAATCAACAAATGCTAACCACATTTGAGGGACTGTTAACATTGCATCGATTGAAGTTGACTTATCTACAAGGGTTGTTTTTAAAGTAAATTATCGACAAATTAAGTATACCTGTGTTCACTATAACCAATGGACATTGGGGACTTTAAAAGTGTGATAACTTGTACCGTTAATTGATGCCTAAGAAGAAAGCGGAGAATTCGTATTGTAATTTAATAGAGCACGCTGTATAAAGCTCAGTTTGAACCGTGGGTGTACTGTTGACACATTTGAGATGTTGCCTTGGACTCGATGGAGGCACACAACATCGCTCATTGTTGACCCAGACGTGGTTGTAACCGATCTGAAAAACCTTAAGCACAGACTCAGGGTTGCTTGCGTCTCGGATTTCTATAGGGTATATTTAGGAGAACGTGCTTAAGAATTGTACAAAGTAATTCCCCCGTCGATTTCGTATTTTGTTACGTTATCAAATCGAAATGTTATAATCATGCAATGAATAATTCAAAATTCGATTTATAAATCAAGATCTCAATCTCCGTTGACTGCTAAGAGTATTATATTGTTGTACATTATCTGTTGATTGTTACATAAGTACATATACTTCGCCGTTTTATTATTGTATGTTGAATAACAGATGTTATTCAATCCTAAAGCCAAGCCAATAAAGATTTATTGTCTTTGCTACATTAGTTGTCCATTACAGTACAGTATCTATGTATCTATTAGTTTTACTAGACATAGTAATAATGCCAGTGTGCAAATAGTATTTAACTGACTTAACAACAACTATAGATTATGCAGTATGTTGCTGTCATACGAATTATTTATTCAAATTATATTGAATCCGAAATAGTTGATAGTATCAGGCTTACTTAGCGGAAATTCATTGTTATTAAATTAGTATTAACTTACTTTGCAACAATCCGCAAGCACAATAAAATGCATTTTAAGGATATAATATAGGGAATGTTGACTTGCACGCAAGAATACGTGGATACCTTGACACACCAAAAAAATAACTGAATATTCAATATTCTCACAGGTCTTCAATATGGCCGATGTCTACTGTTTCAGGTTGAATATTAATATAATACGTTGAACAATACAGATGTCCAGGGGTACACACTGGTTCAAAGACAAAATGTGAATGGCGTGTAAAATCCGGCGATATCCATTTATAATTAAGTTGTCATTTTGTTGTATAGCAGGATATTGTGTTCAAATGATTTCACGTTAGCTGCACGATCAGATATGATGTTGAGTATTATTAAGATTATCGCGGGCGCACTTATCTGTGATATTTAAGTTTATTCTTTGGACGTGTGACCTATTTACTGTTACATAGTCAGATATCTCGGAAACTTTCAAACGGCTTAAAAGCTTTTGGTACTTGGCTAGGTCAGATGAGGGAGCAAAATCCAATAAAGTGCAACGCAATGTGCCATAACACGGAGCGGCGCGAGTGCTTCAATCTGACGGTGTTGTCTTTTTAATTTATTTCGATGCTCATGAGGATATCCTGGTTATTAAGTAATTAATCCTCTCAAATTGAACTCAGGTCTGGTTCAAAACCCTGAAAGTCAAATGCGAAAAAAAAATTTTAGCGATAAAAACATTTGTATATGTAATAAATAAATTTTATCCTGTTATATAGTGGTTTTGTTTTTTTATCTGCCGTCTTTTCTATATTACCCTTTAGAATCAGTACAAGAGTTACTTAATTTAATTTAAATTCAATAAACAACTATCGAATGATAACACGATGTTTGCGATACGAACATCGTTTTTTTTTTTTTTTAATTTGGCAATTATTATTTAACATAAAACATGAATATAATTTATGTGCAATGAAAGCGGCGCTGAAAGTCAATCTCGCTCCAGCCAGATCAAGAGCTACAGAACCGGCGCTGCCGGAGATCTATTAGTCTATAGATCTATGATTCGTTTAACTATTTATCCTGGTTAGATTTATCATAGCTGACACCATAATTGACGTTATGTTTAAACGTATTTATTAAAATTATATTAGCCTCAACGCGCAATTAACTGTGAGCTTGAGCTGTAAAATTACGGAATCTCGGTTGAATTTACAAGGATCATCAGTTGTTAACCTTCTCGAGGAGAACCAACTTGACAACTATCAATCCTCAAGTAATTCCGTAATCCAGACTTTTAGTGTGATGAAATAATCCGTAAAACTCTTCAGTTGCAGACGTATAGATACACAAAATATGTTTACTTAATTTTCGACCATTTATCAAGTTTTCAAGGTACTGGCCGTTTTGTTGCTACGCTGATAACGTTATTTACGTGGCGTTTGAGTGGAGCTAATTTAAACATATTTATATTACAATTGTTTGTGGTATAAACACATGGTGGTATAATATATAATGTTACGAAGACGTGTTATGAATTAATTGCATAAACACAAATTATGTTTATTGACTTGTCTGAATGTGTTATATTGTTTCCTTTGATTGACAAACTTTCCCAGAAACATAAAAGATATGTGAGCTTTATTAGATCGTTGGATCCTGTACCTAAAACTTTTGCGTTTCATAAAAATTATATGAAACTGAAATGTGGGATGTAAACATAATTTTAAATTAGAATCGCTTGTACTTGGCGGTAGACGGGCGAACCGCGTTAAAATCGGCGAGCCGTCGTGAGACGCCATCGGGCGTTACCAACGCAAAAACATGACTTACATGTACACAAGTTTGTGTGCAGGAAAACATTTTTAAGAAACGTGCGCACCGGAGAGTTAAATATTTATTTCAAAGAACGGTTCTAATACAGTCTGAAGTATGTGTTAATATTTTTACACTTAGCTATGTATAGTGAGAGTTAAATAATGTAACCCTTACGTACTTAATTGGTTTGGTAGTACGTTGTTATCTGCATCGATATCCCAGTGAGCTCCCGCACGGAAGGCGCAGGTTGCACGAGATTGAATCCTGTACGCACTTTTCATTTTTCAATAATGCGACATCTGTATCTTTGATTCGATGAAGGAAACTATCGTGAGCAAATCATTAAGTTGCAGGACTTGCCAACTATAGCATTTCAATGCTAACCATTCGTTTAAATAGATACACAAAAAGAGGTTTTTCAATAATATTATAAAAATGTATGTTTATACATTTATTAATATGAACGGAGTCGTAAGTAAAATCTAGTCATGTGTATAGTTGAGACGTTATGGAGATATCTGAAATAAAATATATCCGAAACTGTAACCGATTCCGATAAAAAAAGTTTCGAATACTTTCGGACAGGGGCAGAGTCTAAATAAACACGTTATGCCAGGTTTCCGCCTAGCTATATACTAGCCGCGTTTTAATTATTACAATTTTAAGGTTGTTGTTCTTTCCTATGACTGTAATATCAGATGATACGTAGAAATAAAGTCAGTATTACGTTGTAAATACATTACATATTTTTTCCGACTCTAAAATCATCTAATATCCGTAACCGAAATTATTCGAAACGATCGGATAATCAGAAATAATTACATATCCGTAACCATAACAGAAACTGGCAAAGTATTTTTCATATATCCGTATCCAGAACCGAAATTTCATATCCAAAACATCCCTAGAGTACAGTATGTACAATGTACTTACGTATCAATAAACTAAGGCAAACAATTCTGTCAGCAACCTTCATCGAATTACTCGGTGCCTCGGCCGGACCGAGCCGCGACCGGCCGCGTGTTATATGTGTACACAACACAGTACTGTAGTTGCAAACGCTATTAATACTTCTCCCACGTCATGCCATCATTTAAACAAAAATAAATACATGCTTTAAGAGTTCTACTTCAAGGTTATTGTTTCAATCGAGCACAAGTTTCAATGTTCGATCGAACAAATTGAAATTGAACGATAAATGAAATAGCGCTTATAAACATTTAAAAACTCAAGCGTCCCAAAAAGTTCGTACTGCTGACATTTCTGAGAAACAAAGTGGCAAAAAATTCAAAGGAAAATGTTTTCTAGTCACGGTTACAAAGAATTTACGTAATACCAATTACCAAACTCATACCGAAGCTTTGAAATAATTATCGACTAAACCTTTTTATTTCCTTTCTTGGCTGATGTTGGGGTCAGCAAAGTTTGCAATTGTCATTTCGGTGCTCAGAAAACATTTACAGCCGACCTCAAAGTGTTTTCTCTTTGCGGTCTTGTTTGTTCTTTGAACAAACGTTGCTTCGGCATATTGTCGGTGACTGCTAGTAGCAAAGTTTTAAGCCCATTTCAGATGATATGCTATTTTACAAGTTCCAGATGAACTTTGTCAGAGATTGGTCGGCATAATTTTCTTTGACACGGATTAACTACGAAGCTTAGGCTGTTAAACTAAATGCGTATGTACTACTGAAATGTTACTACACTTGGAGACAAGGCGTGCCCTGACTTAGTCCTCCAATGTGGTTACAGTAATTATATTATCCTCGTTTTAATAATAAATGGTCACTTACTTATGTTGTTCAGGTATGTTATCAAAAACAATGACGTCACCTTTCGGGCCATTTGGAAGCCACATTTGCCAAATTAAATTTCACTCTAAGTGTGATTAATTGTAGCAAATTCTTAGGTAATGAGATTTACTTTTGTTATAATGACAAGCAGACTGACCTCAACACCGCTGACTATACTACCTTGGGGAGATACCACTAGCATCACAGTTTAGTTGTACTTATTATTCAAATGGAAAATGACTAGATGATATAGTTAAAACACAATAAAATGAATTTCATTCATAATTATAAGCTCGTGAATGTTGTAGACATTTAACGGTATCGGGAGGGCAGGGTTTTGGTCCGTGAGATTGGACATCTGCCAGGCTAAAGCAGGGAATTCATTACGCGGACATGCCCGCCGGGCCTCGCTACTACAGGTCTGTACCGACTGGAATGGTCCTACACTA
>DWPT01004340.1:0-13341 GCA_018251895.1 Agathymus mariae mariae
GTCGCCTCTTACGACACCCTGTTCTGCCAGCATGGGATTGGGGGGAGTATTCTAGGCCGCCCCAATACGGCCAAACATACATTTTGTCTATAAATGTGGAATCCTGTGATCCCGTGTAGCGCTGGTTTTTAGTTATCCTGCTTATCCCTAAACTGTTTTGTGGGGTTGCATTTGTTGATACCTCGGTCACCAGCTGACTGATTACATTAACAACCTACAATGCCAAATCGTTGAAACCTGGATTTAAAATATTTATAGAAAAACAACTTCTATCTTAAGTAATTTCAACTTAAATAAACTTAACCTAATTTTTACAAGTGTTCGTGTACGTTAATGTGTAATGTTAATTTTTTTAGGGGCTATTTAAATGATTTAAAGAAATCCTTTAGATTGAAGTATTTCCATTGTGCATGTTTCTTATTTTCTGACGCAACATGTCTAAGTAGCACTAATTTATATTTACCTTTGAAACTTTCAGTACTGCATTTATTTCTAAGACGAGGAAGCAGATCGTCGGAAATGTTGCATCAGCAGTTTTGAAACATCCCCTAAACCTTGCAGTCTGATAGTTTTTGCACTGTTAGTGGTTTTATACATTCGGACAGTGGTTTCTTATTTCTTGTTTTCCCTAATTCCATTTTTTGTTTCTTTATCACATCAGTAAGGCTACCTGTACATTTGGGATCTATAACTCGGCGGAAATCCAACTAGAATCTGATTGTATCTTAGGTGCATCACTGTCAATACCAGTGTAATTGCGTCCTCGAAGCGCTAAGTGCCTATTATATAGGATTAGTTCTCGGCAATTCTGTAAACTGTAACAGATTCCAATCAGTTAAATATTTTTTGGAATTTTTAATGTAGTTAGGAATTGCTATTGATGTCACACGTTTTTTAGAATTAATTTGTCTAACAAACACTAAAACCACTAAACTGATTTGGACGTTACACGATACGATACATACATATTAGACGATACGATACATATTAGTAACATATATTATGGGCCGCACATAATTTAGATTACTTTTTATTTCGAAAAATGGATCGGTCTCGCGGGTTAGGACATAAAAGATAATAAAGAGATTTTGCTAAGAAATTAAATATTAATTAAAATTAATAAAAGCCTTGCTCGCAACTATTAAAATACATATTAATATTTTAATAAATTACAAAACTAGAAAAACCCATTCCTAAAATAATGAAAGAGCTATTTCCAAACGTAAGGCGTAGGTTTCCTGTAGCAAAGCGAAGGCCGGTTACTAGTTTTACATGTTGGGGAATATAGGGAGTTGGCTTTGATGTGCTCAACTTCAAGTATGAGATCGTATTTGCTATTCCTAACATTATTCCTCATAAGTGTTCTTTCAGCTCTGATAAGCCACTTTAGCATAAACTGCTCATTTGTCAATCAGCTGGAATGAGTGAAGTACAAAACACATTTGCTAAATTATACTGTTCTTGTTTATAGATTTTTGATTTTGATTAAACATAAACAAGACTGACTTTTGCTAGGTAATCAGACAAAATATTCTACCGATTAAGAATTGTCTCGCATTTGAACACTTTCCACAATAGCCGCAGCTTCTGTTTCCTTCGCGGAGAAGTTACGCTCGTGAACATTCTCAGAGCTGAGAAAAAATGCTATTGGTTTTCATTCATGATTAAGGAAGCGGCTATAGTAAGGTCGAAGGCGTCGGTCTCGTGTGTTAACTGAATTGAAAATTAATAATATTGATTGCTGATTCGGCTATTTATTTCTTCGATTACTAAAATGCTTGGACAGCTACAGATGACATTGGAAGCTTTTCTGATTTTGCAAGAAACTTAATCACAGAATTTTAGGACCCATCTTGAATATTGTGGAAAAACTCCCATAGCTCTACAATGTGATGCAAGGTCTTTAGGTACCAAGATTTTTAAGAGGGAGAAAAATCGTTCGGAATCGAGTTTCATAACGTTGTTTGAAATGTTAGATTGATTTCAGTTTTAGAAAATTTGTTCCCTTGTAAATTTTTTGTAAGATTGGAATGTTGCAATATACTGGAAAGATTATAATTTAGCATCATGATCGGCTTGATCATGTCTGCATATTGTCGAAATAGGCAGAAACTCTGTGTAAGCATTTTTCTATTATAACAGAAAGACGACAGAAAAACGTCTTTATTAAAATGTTTTATTATTTACTACAACTCCATTAAGATAAATATTTATTAAATACACAAGGCGTCCAATATTCAGTACCTTACACATTTGGTCTGCAGCACCAGCATTCATGTTTCTCTTACTAGTACTTTCGTTATAACATGTTTCTTCTTATGCTTATCTAAATCACCTTTTTGGTTGAATTTAGATGGGCATTCTGTACATACAAACGGTTTATGATCGTTATGTCTATATCGTATATGCCTTGTTAAGTGAGACGCTCGCGTTAGTCGCAGGCCGCATACGCAACAGACGTGTGGCTTGTCGCCCGTGTGGGATATAAGGTGTTGTTTCAAATCACTTCTGGTAATAAAGGCCCGGCCGCAAGTGTCGCATTCGAAGTTTCTTTCGTCTATATGCCGTCTGAAAAATAATGATATTGCAGGTAACAAGGTGCATGCCATTGTAATAAAAGATACAGAAAACTACTCTAATCTTAATCTATAACAATAATAAATCGTGCTATACGAGTAACCTAAGCAAGATCAATATTTCTTACAACAATTTTGTCTGGTAGATTGTTTTAAACATAATTTCTAGCAACCTATTGATTGTTAAAGACCAAACCTTGTGTGATATTGTAAGTGTCCTACAGTTCGGAAACTACGGGGACAGAGCACGCATTTGTAGGGTGTCTGACCGGTGTGCTTCCGTCTGTGCACTGCTAGTCCCGCCGACTGAGCGAACGATTCTCCGCAAATATTGCAGCTCAGTGGTTTCTCGCCCTGAAAAAAAAAACCAAGTAAACTGTAGCATAACTCACATTGCCCAAACTTCACATTAGGTAATTAATTACTCGTCAATACACTTCCAGCCCTACACTATGGCAGAATGCTCTAAATACACTTGCATATTGTGGTGTAATGTGATGTTGAATAATGTGCAAAGTTTTTTTTTCTCATAACTTAAAATCCAAAACCTAATTTGTTTACAAGTACCTCCTCCAGTGATCAACTTACTAATACCACAAGGATTTTTTTCTGGGTTATTAATGTAACTAACAGTATTATCACTGTAATTTCAGTATGCCAAAAACTGTTTTTATGGAATCATAATCAAATAAAACTTACTGTATGTATTCTAAGATGTACTTTCAAATTTTGAGCCAATGAAAAGTTTTTGTTGCAGTGAGGACATTGAAATGGGCGTTCTCCTGTATGCGTCCTTAGATGTGTTTTCAATCTGAATCTAAAACCATAAAGTTATATTAAGTAAATTTTAAACATAGGTTGATATGGATAGGGAAAGACAAATGTATTCAGAGATGAATTTTATTGTTATTATTTGTTTTTCTTTCAATCAGAATTTGGCCTCAAGATCCAATTTTAAGGAAAATTCTTGATTTCCAGCTCTTTGACTGATCATTTTAATTTATATTATCATTTTGAATTACAAGGTGTAATCCTAACTACACATTGCAGCTCTGTTAGCTAGTTTGGCTGACTAGTTAGTCAAATTTGTGGCTAGTTGACCAACACCCTACGTTTTCAAGTGAATACTAATTACAAGTTTCACTGCTTGCTTTGTTTATCAAATATAAATGATTTATTATCAACATATTGTAGTGTTAAGCAAAAGATTACCATAATTATATAATGTATGTATGTATAGCAGTATCAATATGTAACATATAGCAGCAACAAAATTTTAATGTTATCATCAAATAATATAACTAGTATTAAATAGATTTGTTTTGTTAAATTAATTTTACCTTGACGACATGACTTTGCCACAAGTAAAGCATTGTTGCTTTTGGGACTTTTTGGCATCACTCTTCGAATCCACATCAATGTTGTCAAATAGGTACCGTTGTATATTCTCCTTTATTCTGTTTTCGCATAGGACTGCCTGATTTAGGGTTAGGTCTGTTTTATTGTCAATAAAGCTACCATGTATTACTTGTTTTTCACAATCATAGTCACTTTTAACAATATCCTTTTGATTATCGGCTAACAGTTTTATTTTCTTGTTAGGAACTGCTTTCTGTTGTACTTGAGTTTGCATACATGACCGCAATTTTAAATCCGATTTTTCACAAACATGTATAAAATTTAAACAAGTATCCAAAATTTCAATGCATTTGGAGCATATGACACTTGGTAGTCCATCATCAGGGTATATCTGTAAAAATATTCATAGTGACATGCAATGTATAATCTAAGACTGAATCAAGTTAAAATCCAATAACAAAAGGGCCTAAGACCTGTAATTGAGCCTTAATGTGATTAACAGTTTTTAAGCAGTGCAAACTGTGTTAACATATAGATGAAGTATGGTGAGAAATTATAATAACTTATAATTATCATTAAACATAATTAAACAGTTTGAAGTAACTCAATCCTATATTATAACATATCAACCCTATATTATAAACCAGTACCTTCCGCCTTCTTCGTTATTTTGTGCAAACATTTAAAATAAAAGGGGGGTACAATGGGTAAACCTAATGTCTAATAGTTTTTTCAACCCGTCATCAATATCTTATACCTAAATTTAAATTTATCCAATATTTTTATACTTTCATTTTAAAAAGTTATAAAATACATCAGAATTTTAATATTTCATTGCTAGTTGAACTTGAGTAGCTACCGTACTTACCTTTACCTGCGCTAAAGACATAATTTTTGTTGATAAGCTGATAGAATCTTTTACATCGAAAATGCTGGTCAATTTTCCTTCGCACAAACACAATCTACATGTTTCCGCAGTCATTTTAATTCAAAACATAAATCTGATATAATGTAAGTATAATAATATGCTTCTTTTGATAATAAACAATGATTTTTATTTTTATGATTAGACTCGAATTACAGATTAAAACATAAACGGGAACGGCAACTCTAATTTTTAAAATTTCTATATATAAAACCATAGAGCATATTGCAGAATGTCGTTGTTTCGCTCTTCACTACAGTAGATACCCTATTAAAACTTAAACTCCACTTTACCATACCGATTAGCACCCCTCTTTTCTAAGAGGGTTCGCAAACGATGAAGGTTTAGAGGCCGCAAGGCCAAAGCCATTCTGAGGTGGTATTTAGTGGTTAGGCATCTAAGTCTATCGTGAGACCCACGTAACCAGCGCAGTAGGCTGAACCGGTATGCATGAACATTTGCCGCCTCCCTTCCATGCATCTCCGGAGAGTAGCACTTTCCCTTAATTAGGCGCAAAAAAAATACAGTATCTTAATTCCTAAATACGGCGTAGAATAGTAGGTAGTCATTGTTCTTAAATTATGAAGAAGTACTTAAAACGACATAAATATGGTATTGAAAACAGGGAAATATTGTAAAATAGTTCGGATAAGAAACTACAGTATTGTAATTTACTCTGTATCTGCTAGTAACTACAAATTTATTATATCTTTTTCTATATAATGCCCTGTTTTTAGGTACAGCTATAATGTCTGTAAAATGGATATTTGGGAGATTAAGAGTATAAATAAATTAAATAAAATTAGTGCGTCGCATTTACAATACTAATTATGGTATTACTGGCACTATATGTAAGGTACTCTGTGCAGACTTCAGTTAACTTGTTATGGTCTATGATATTCTTTGTTCTGCGTCGACTGCGTCGGACATTTTGGTTTCGTTTTAGGGGTTCTAAGTTGTTGAGAGTTGTGCGTAAAAAACTGAAGTATATTTGGGGTGTTAAATTCAATAGCTCACGGTTTGGCTGTGTTGTGATTATAGCGAAGTGAGTAGTCGCTAATAGTTTGTGGTAAGACTCCGTTAAACTTTGTAACGTGAAGTGCTAGTTTTGGAAGACGACATTTTGAAGTGACGTGTAATGTTGTGCATTTCAGATAGTGGTTCATCATACTGAGCTTACATGATTGGATTACCGCGTAGCGATAGAGATAGAGATCGTATTACGGTGAAAATTCGTAACATGAAGAGGAGTTCATCAAGGGACAGTATGCCGAGGTCGAAAAGAACGCGAAGTAGCATAGGCAGGTACGATGACAGCTCCGACGAGCGCGTTACACCAGAACGCGTGCGTCGTCGCGTCCGGTCGCCTAGTCCTCGCGGTCGGTACGTGTCACCCCATCGCGATGATTACGTACGCTCTCGCGATGTTCGGGAGGAATCCGTGAGACCCTACTACAAAGTGCTTTGTGTTAGCGCGTTACATCCTAAAGCATCGGACGATATTATTAAAGACACCCTGTATAGGGAATATAAAAAATTTGGTGACTTTAGTATTAAAATCTCCCATGAGTTGGACGAACGCGTTGCTTACGTATGTTTCCGCAGTGCAGAAGACGCGAGAGACGCGAAACACGCTAAGCCAAGAATAATTTTGTATGACAAAGTAGCTATAGTAGATCCTGTTTACGAGCCGGTCAGATCGGAGTACAGAAGTAGACCGCGAAGCATAACTCCACCTGATTATGACCGACCTTACACGTCATACGCCTGGTCTCCCGTCCCCGAAAGGCGAAGGCCCCCGCCAGATGACAGGGCTTACGGAATGCCTCCAGCAGTTCCACCTCATCACAGAGACTTTAGGCCTCCCATGCATGAGTATCCAATGGCGGGGCCACATGGCCCTCCCATGCACCATCGTCCTCCAATGCACCATCCCCCCCATCCCCATTATATGCCGCGCCCTTACATGCCCCGTCCCCATCATCCACCTTTCGAGAAAATGGAAAACAAAAAAGATAAATTTCCTAATTATTTGCATCACGTTCAACCAGAAGATGATCCCTTAGCCACTAGAACGCTTTTTGCCGGTAATTTGGAAATTAACATATCGGATGAAGAACTACGTCGTATCTTTGGACGCTATGGCATAGTTGAAGATATCGATATTAAACGTCCACCACCAGGAACTGGCAATGCTTTTGCATTTGTAAGATATCAAACACTTGATATGGCACATCGTGCTAAGGTTGAGTTATCTGGTCAGTATATAGGTAAATTTCAATGTAAAATTGGTTATGGGAAAGCCACCCCTACAACTAGAGTATGGGTTGGTGGATTAGGTCCATGGACTTCTGTGGCACAGCTGGAAAGGGAATTTGACCGTTTTGGTGCAATTAAGAAAATTGAGTATGCTAAGGGTGAAGCTCAAGCATATATCTTATATGACTCAATTGATGCTGCACAGGCAGCTGTGAAGGAGATGAGAGGATTTCCATTAGGTGGACCTGATAGACGCCTGAGAATCGATTTTGCTGATGTTGGAACTGGTGGCCCATTCAGACCTAAGCCGTATGCTCCTCCAGTCGGTGAAGATGGTAGGCCAGTGGAGGGGTATGAAGGTTATGATGGTACCTGGGAAGACGGCTATGGTTACGGACAACCTGGATATAGGGGCAGAGGTGGACACCGTGGGCGTGGACGTGGTATGTACCGGGGTGTCTACCATGGCACAGGGGACTACAGAGATGAGGAATGGAGACGACCGCCGGTTGATGGTGAGTACGAGGGTCGCACCCGACACTCTAGTTCTCGAGAACCGGGAGCAGACAGATCACGATCTCGGTCCCCTCGTCGTCGCTCTCCGGACAGTGATTCTGAAGGATCTCCACGCAGAAACAGCGGTATGTTAGCATCCGCGCGAACATTACCTGAAGTAGTTCGCAAAGCTACGACAATGTGGAATGGTGCATTAATTCTCAAAAATTCCTTGTTCCCCACTAAATTCCATCTCACTGATGGTGATTCTGAAATTATTGACAGTTTAATGAAAGATGAAGATGGTAAAAATCAGCTTAGAATCACTCAACGACTTCGTTTAGATCAACCAAAGCTTGATGATGTGCAGAAACGAATAGCTACATCCAGTTCACATGCAATATTTTTGGGAGTCGCTGGGTCTACAACTGCTATTACTAATGAGGACACAAGTATCCAAACTCGTCCAATGAGAAATTTGGTATCGTATCTCAAACAAAAGGAAGCAGCAGGGGTCATATCATTATTGAATAAAGAAACTGAAGCCACTGGTGTGTTGTACTCTTTCCCACCTTGTGAATTCTCAACCGAATTACTGAAAAGGACATGCCATAATCTCACAGAAGAGAGTCTAAAAGAAGATCACTTAGTAATAGTAGTGGTACGGGGTGGGTCAGCTTAATACATACTAAAAGCTGATATTGCAACAGACAAAACAACGTCTTTAGGTTAAGAATTTTATTAAAGCTTTTCTTTTATTTTCAGTATATATATTACATTTAGATATAGAATTGTGACGTGTAGTGTTGTGAGGTGTCTGTAATTTCAGTAACTGTGAAGGTATGAATATTGACCTCGTGCAAGTGCTGTGTCAGCCACAGTTCAGTGCAAGCAATAATTGTTATAATATTAAGTTTTTAAATAGTTGGTTAGAATTATCTTCAACATGAATGTGTAACGATTACGATGAACAAGTTTAGTGTAAAAATCAGTGTATTTTAGGTGATGTGTAGTGTGTGTACACAAATAGATTATTTAATCCAATGTTGTAGTTTTTTTATACCTGGTGAGTTGGTGAATAGTATGAAGTGTAATTCAGTGAGTTGTGGGTGCAGTTTATTCAAATCAAGTAGTAAATTCAAGAATTCTTAATATGAAAATAAGTCTTATACAGTTCAAATGTGTTTAGTGCTTCCAACTATAAGCATCTAGATATTGTGAGAGTTAAACTATGTAGTGAATACTGTGAGAGGTATTTATCTAATGTGTCTGTGATAGTGTCCCCCTAAAAGTTCCAATTTAAAGGGGTGTCTAAAACTTTGAACAAAGTTAATTACTTTGTGACATGTTATGTTACAATAAATTGCATTTGTCGGAAATATTATGCATAAATGAAAAAATTGTGTTTCTAAAGTTACAATTGTGATGATCTCAACTATTCCTTCATAAAAATATTGTGGCTCTTAAACTTATGAAGTGATTGGTATTGGTGTTAAATAATTCTGGTGAGTATAAAAGTAGAATGTGTAGAGGATTTGCCAAATTCAGGTATAGATAATTGAATAACAGGCCCTTTACATTTGTGTAAGATAATTGTGTGGCACAATTACACTTATAGAAAATGTCATTAATGCACTCTTCTTATGTGGCATTTTTTTATTGATGTCACAGTTTTCTATGAAGTTGTTTTTATTCACAATTTATCTGTAACTTCTCTTGGAAATAGTTGAACAAAGATACAGGGTACCCACTTCTATTTTGGCGAACAATGCATCAGCACCTGCTTCACCTTTGATGTTAAGGATATGCGGGGGGTACTTATTAGTTGGCAGATATTGTTATATTTCAAACCGAATTTGTAAATATTTTGGTAGGGAGCCTGGATTTTAATTTTTATGTGCATTTTCTATATTATATATGTGGTGGTTTTAGCACCATTACTTACCTACTGTATCAGATCTGACCTCATAAGGGAAGGCCTGGATAATATTACCCAATTAATATAGTCCAGGTCATTTTATAGTACTAGTTAAGTATCACTTGCTTCAGCAGTAAAAAAAAGAGTATCTATATGAATTAGTACTTTTACATCCACATAGTTCCTGAGTTTAAGAGTGGCATGAGCTGGATCTGTATTGCAACCTGGATCTTTGTCAGCAATGTGTAAGTATTGGGTAAGCCATTTGAAGTAAGTGAAAATACCTATATATACATTATCTGCCCTTGCTCTAATATAATACCTTAAATCTTTATTTTTCTAAGTAAATATGTATGTACTATCTACTATCATTTTATAAACTGAATTTTTTTTATAGACCTTGCCATCATCAATGCCAATGGTGAATATATCGAAAACTTACCTCTTGCCTTGCTCACCTCAGTAATTAAAAAGGTTTCAATTGACAAAAAGTCGAGTCTTTCATTAATTAATCTTTCATTAATTAGGTATATCAATTTCTGACGATATTCTGGACATAATAACGGTGACTTTAAATCAAGAGTGAATAAGCTTATTCTAAGTTAATGCACTTTATCATCCAAGGCTATATCACCACTTACCATCAAGTGGCGGTGTAGTTGAGCAGGAACTTAGTATAACAAAAACTACCAGTGTTCATTGTCTTGACACGACAGGCAAGCAGATTGACATGTAGGCGCTAACATGATAATGTCAAAAAGGCTGTATATAGTAAAAGTGGTAGAATTATTTATGCAGTTGTATTTTGAAACCAGCACATTGACACGTTACGTCGCAGATCTTATAAATCTATACTTTAAAAGTAATAAGAATAATTTCGGTCTTATTGTTACGTGTTAGTACCACAGGGTTCTATTCTAGGTCCGTTCCTTTTTCTGGTATATATTAACGTTTTGCCGTATTTTAGCAAACCTGCGGACATTGTACTCTTTGCTGATGACACATCTTTAATATTTAAGGCTAAAAATAAATTTAATTTTGATGATTTATCGCATTAGTATAACATAAATAATTTAGTTTTAAATGCTAAAAAGAAAGTGTATAGACTACCATTTGCACTACCAAATGTGCAGAAGATAGGCAAAATCCTTAAATTAAATAATTAAACATTGACATACAATAATTGTTCCATACAATCCACAGTTTTCTTTGGTTTCACCTTAGATAGTAAGCTTCAGTGGGGGGTCCTTATATCGGTTCTCGCACGTAAACTTAGTAGGTCTGTTTACACTATTACGAAGATAAGACTGATTACTGATGTAGAGACAGCTAGATTTGTTTATTTTGAGTATTTTCATAGTCTTATGTCTATCGGTATTCTAATGTGGGGTAAATCAGCGGACATTGATTCAATATATGTATTACAAAAAAGAGCTATCAGAGCTATATAGAGATTAAAGTCACGTAAGTCATTCAGAGAAAAATTTAAAGAAATTGGTCTATTCACCATAGCCAGTCAATATATTTATAGTATTTTAGTCATGAAACAAGAAGTAGGCATAATTTGGTTGTCTTCATATTGTCTTCAAAAGGTTCAGCGTTCTTTTATAGGGCTTGGAGTTCGTATTTACAATAAGGTGCCCAAGTTGATACGTGAGTTGTTCAATGGAAATCAAATATTATAGTATAAATAAATATATTAATGACAAGGACGCTTGGTAACAATAGTGTCAAAACCAGTTCCGCACAGGTTTAAACTTTTGTAATTACAATGAGTTGTTTAAAAGATGTGCTGAGAAGTTCCTTTGCAGTTTCTTCCCTTCGAAACAGTAGTAGCAAAAAATTACATGCATAACTGTATTTATTGAATATCTACATCATTAAATGGTTTTGAGTATGAGTTATTAACCCCGACGTTCTAAATAAGAATGTAATGATGAGCTTAATAAGTTTTGAGGTTGGTTGTCAGATATTTAATGTAACCTGTTCTTGACAAGATAACAGGTGATGGGCATCTCGTGCACTTGTATTTAGTTCCTCGTAGTGTTGTAGTATCAAATCATCTTTATTCGCAAACAGAGTCTACTGCCAACTAGCGAGATCCAGAATGAAAGCAATAACTATTTATGGCAGTTGACTGAAGAGCTCGTCTCACTTAAATATATTCATCATTATGACATGGGATTTTTGAAAGGAGTAAGTTAGAAAAGTATTGTACATAGATAAACAGGTCGGGTGTAAGCCTGCCGTAGTTGCCTGCGATAAAACCGTATAAACAAACTGGTGACATTATAATATTTGACGTAACTCGAATTTTTATTCTTATTTCAGTTATCTCATACCCCATCGTCATTCATCTCTCACTTCGGATTCGTGAAATAAGTGATTTTTATAAAGGATTACTTTATCCCTATATATATACTACGTAAGTTAATAAAAGTTTTAAAAATGTGTAACGTTATTTTATTTTATCACCCTCTTAATGTTCGTAGTTCACAGATCCTAACCGAGCAAAATTGAAACCATCTGATGAACATTTTACAGCACTGTACTACACACGTGAACCCTGAGGTTGCAGTTCATAGATTAATATGTATACGCACTGCAGTTATTGTTGGGTATTGAGTTAAGAACCAGATCACATTATGAATACGAAATGGTGAGGTACAAATTAAATTGATCTGTGAGTTGAGATGTAGGTCATAGGTAGATTTTTACTGCTGATAAAATTAAAATTGTCAATAATAGGAGTCTGAAAATCAGTGACCGAGCCAGTTGACGTTAAGTGTTCATTACCATCGACTGTGGTCACTTACAATACCGGGAGAACTCTTTTAAATATAGTCTTATTATTATTATAGTCATTTAATCAATTGAGTTACAATAGTCTAACTTTGTAACCGTATTCTCATTTCAATCGATCGAAAAATTGACGAATTTAACCAATTTGAGTTAGGTTTGCACATTAGTGCATTACATCGTCTAATATGATGTATTTATTCAGACATATTCTGCGGGGAACGTCCTAATGTCTTTTTTAAAGGACTTACGAGAAATAATTGTATTAGATTTCTTAGCGGGAGTTTGTGATTGCTGGATTTCCATTATATATAAAAAAAGAAAATAAGAAACTCAATTATTCCTCTTTTTGCATCCGAGAGTTTGTACGTCAGAAAACCAGATGATGACAGTAGAAGGCTTATTTTTTTATAAATTGACTCTTCTATATTATAACCGAAACACGCAAAATTATTACAGAGCTGGATTTGGTTTACCTTGATGTTGGAATATCGACAGGAGCGGGAAGCATTGCTAATCAAGTTAACAGCCGCCAATGTAGTAATACTTATGTAGTCAAGTAACGACAGTAGTGATGTTGTACCTGACTTACCGGTTCTGGAATAAATTAGCATCCATGCACTTTATAAATATGTTTCGAGTAGATCTCCAATAAGCTAACAAATTCCCCACCTCTTTTTGGAATGCCCTGCTGACGCTTCTGGTTATATAGGTCTAATCTCATTTTGACAAAATAAATTTTATAAAACAAATATTAGCGTACTTAAACTAAATACAAAATAATTTATTAATTATAACTGGATACATGAAAATTTTATTTGGCCGTATCGGAGCGGCCTAGAATACTCCCCCCAATCCCATGCTGGCTAAACAGGGTATCGTAAGAGGCGACAGAAGCCAGCCTGCTTGTTGGTATTATTATTAAGTCGTTAATATTATTATTGGTAGTATTATCTATTCGTGAAGCCTGCCTGGCTAGCTACCACCCTCCTGCTTGAGTCAGCCGCCAA
>DWPT01004341.1:0-13339 GCA_018251895.1 Agathymus mariae mariae
CTGGGAAAAGAGACACGGTCGGCTCGCGCTGACACGTTTCACACACACATGTGTTTGAACGTGTACTTGGCGCGAGACACTACCGTGTCTCTGGATAGCCGTAGCTATGATGCTTGTTTGCCAGAAATATCGCCAAAACTTGTACATATCGTAAATTCCTGTTCAAAAAAGGACGTACAAAAGAAATTGTCAAGTAAAACACGACGGTAAAGACCATTTTAAAAATATCGTAGGTGATTTGCAAATGACGTGTGCAATACTTTAGATAGAGGAATAGTGGGGTTCACGTTAATCTTCCATGATATTGTGATACCAGTGATACGAATGATGAAGCAGGTGTAATATTAGGTATAGTAATAACTAATACATTTTGTAATCTATGATCTAATCACCTAATATTTACGTGGATGCGCTATTTAACCTAAGTGTCGTAGACTGAGAATACAGTACACGATTAATTGGTGTTGCCATATAATATTTTTTTTAAAGGATGTTAGGTAACCTTATTTATGTAAACTTATCTTTAGTAGTATGAATTACTTTTCAATATTACATTTCATTTAACAAAACCTGTCAAAAGTTGTTAGGAGAAATGGCCACTCAGATAGTGTGGATAAATAATGTATTTCTATCTTACTTCTGTAAAAGGTTATCACATAAGTTGCGCTCGTTCGTGTGAATGTAACGGAAGAAAATAGTTACCTTATATTGGATCTCTGGCAATCAGTAACTTAATAAAACTTATTAAGGGCAATAGCGAAAGTTCAGAGTATCATGTCAATAGGTTACATTTTACTAAAACGATATCTACGGAGAAACGGAAGGTTGTACAGGTAAGTTGCGCATCTCGATATGTAGTACTGTCAAAGTTAACTAGAGAGAGAGGGTAACTTTGCCATACCATACACTTGCAATTTTATAATTAAAATTAATACGACTTACTTTACTTGATGACTTATGTCATTTAAAAAAAATAATATAAGCAGTAATATGCTCGAAATCTGTTAACGTTGCCCTGATTGACGTAATTGCTTATTTACCTATTAAGTCCTGGTAAGCAAGGATTACGATGGCTTAAACTTATAAGCCATTATTAGAAGTTTTTCTACTACTCATCAGAATATAAAAAAATCAACCGAAAAAAATACACTTACCCTGTTAAATCCGGCTTCCAAATACGGCAGGACGGCAAATTCATCCTTGAGATAAGCACTGAAACAATAAAAAAAATTAAGTTATTAAAAAATAAAGCAATACGCATGAAAAATCTAATAATAATAATAATTTTCGTATGACCTTCAGAATTTATTTTTGTTGACACATTGTCTTTTTTGTAGTATTTTGTATTTTATGGGAAATGAATATTTTTTCTTCCTTTGTTTCTTTGAAAGGTTTCACTGGCTGAGTCATATATTTGTTTCATCAAACCAGTGAAAGAATTGGAAGGAACTGAACGTTTATTAATCATTTTATTTATATTTCAGTCAAGAACAACACGAAATATGGAAAATAAATAAATGTAGTACAAAATGAAGTCTTATAATACTATTAAATCAATCAACTATCTTAACAATATCCTCTTTAACAGTTTTCTGATTAAAACTGTAATAACGTAAAAAGTTAATCTCTTAATGCAACTGTTGGTTACTTAACCGCGAGTACGTTTTTGGTCCAACCGGGCGCCTTAGATAACAATGCTGATTCGTTCCATTTTGTTTTGTTGGCTATGGAAGTAATATTAAACTACCCACTTTAATAATGATAGTCTAGTGAGACTTGTTCAGTGACTATAGTGCTATAAACTGAAATTTCTTATCGTTTTAAGTGTATTTAACAGTTATTCAAACTATAATACACAGCCACATTGTAAACAACAACCGTTTGTAAGTATGCTTAATGTAATGTAATATTTAATTTAAACTAATGTAGTTTACATTTCTCTGTAAGTGATTTGAAATCTTTTCAGAATCTTGAATCATACATCAAGCGGCGGCTTCTTTACGACCACAGGAATCCATATTTCATATTTACTATATTCAAACCACCATATTGTGTGTTACCGAGCTATTCAGAGCTGCCAAAAAATAGTTTCAACGTTAAAAAGTTTCAAATAACGTATTAAACACTAAAAGTTATTTATGTTGGTCTATATTCGTTATTATTATCTGTAGTATTTATGGTTTCTATGTTTATCTGTAACAGTCGTTGTCTGTTAAGACATGTATTTTTTCATATTTATAAAGCTAAACACTTAAATCATATGCAGATGCAAATAAGTTTATATGTTAAGGCCGTAGCTGCATATGGAATATTTTTAGAAATTCTAATGTAGGTATTTTGTGTCTGTATACAACACATAATGTATTGTCTTTGTCTGTATATGAAATTAAAACCACTGAAGAGAATTAAATGATTCTTGTTCCAAAGAACATAATTTAGAATACTTTTAATCTCAGAAAAAAGTTAGCTGTTCCTTCGAATTGTCCAAAGTGAAGCTAGGGTTGATACTAATCTGACTGTATAAACGTAGATCTTTTATAAATTTCCTATTATAAAATTTATTCTTATTTCATGAAATTCGTTCTTTTGGCTTCAAATATCTCTTGAATCGAGAACCGAAAATGTCTTACGCTAATTTCCCTTTCACGAGGGATCAGATACAGAAATTCGTAACACGATATACGTCTTTCAATTGGCACCGAGTTGAAGTTATTTCCAATATTGTGATCAAATATTTTACCGTGTGATATATGTAATATATATGAAAATAAAAATATATTTTTTAAATAACAAATTTTATTTACAAAAAGGTGATCTTTTCGTGAAGTTTATTAGCAAGTGGTAATCTAATTCTAATCACAATAACCAGTCCTTCAGTTAGGCACACACAATGAACATCTGACATGAGTACGGTCGAGTTTCTAAGTTACGTCATGTTCTAAAACCTTTTGTGCTTTGATAGCTTTTGTGATTTGTGCAGACGCGGTCCGAATATGGAGAAGGTTGTGGGCGTCATAACTTCCCCCCTCTCCTAAAAAGTACATGTCAAATTGACAAATCTTTAAAAAATAGTCGATTTGTGTAATTAAATTTTGCTTATATCGTTAAATGGTTTCTCATAAGATTTTCGCTAATAAAATATAATTAAAACCTAGGTATTTACTATTAATTTGAATTCCTCTAAAGTGGAGTAGGTTTAGTACTGGGTAAATTGAATCGATTTAATGAATGAAGTAATGTTCGCAAGTAACTGTCCCCGTTTCGTTTCAAAAACTACGTCTTTTTTAAACAACACGTGCGTCTAAAAGCATCAGTTTACAAGCAGTGATTTGAATGTACGTCTTCACTTGGTTCCGTGAAGGAAAACATCTTGAGGAATCCTGTATACCTGGGTTCTCCATCATGATCTGACAGTTACGTAAAGTCTGCCAACCGGCACTTGGTTAGCATGGCAAATTACGACTATAATTACGTGCTGGCTTTAATATGTGTTCAGACAGAGCGTCAGAGAAAGTTTACAAAAAATATATGTTTTGACCTCTATATTTACAACATAGTATATCTACATTAAAATTTCCAAACAAAATTCTGTATGTAAATGTACAAATACAGCTCCGTTAAAGTTTTATTAAAAAGTAAAGGTATGTAAATGTAAGAATGGATGAGTCGATAGCGTTCAAATGGTTCCTTGAAATATGACAATATTAGTATGTTATGTATTGGGGAAATTCAGAAGAAATTGTTGCGAATTTATGTTTTATGTAATTATAAATAGGTTGGTATTTTAACGATTTTTGAATGTTTCTTTATAGCCATCAACAATGAGAGGGTCAAGAGAAATTGGTGTGTTTAGTAGGTCTAAAAAAGTGCCGGCGAGTAGCAAATATCTCAAGTAATAAATAGGTTAGGATGTCCAATTAAATATATATTCCAGGATTTAAGAAAGTATGGATTTTAAGAAGCTATATTAATTATTCAGTACAACACAATAGCAATTAATTTCCATTGGTATTTGTGTATGGGCCTTATCTGTTAAAGCCTGTCTACAAGTACCTTCCCTCGAGAATCATGTGTGAAGTATTTATTTTACGATTTGGTGATGCGTTTAGTCACGGTTGTCCATGGGTTCCAGTAATTAGTTACCAACAGGTGGCCTGTTTTTCTTCGTTGGGTATAAGCATAAAAAATTGGCCAATGTCGAACTGGTCTCCCTCGGTTTAGGTTTTCGTGTTGTAAATGCGTGCAAAAGTTAAACGTATTACGGTTATATTATATGCAGTGGTATCATACAGATATTTTTCACAATCAGATAAAATCGTAAAAATTTTGCGTATGTGTAGGAAGGAGTATATGTTATGTGCGATTGCATCTTAAATGTATAAGGCACTATGTTGCTTATATCTTAATTTTTGATGTTTACCGTCACTATTAAATTGTTAATTGCAAGAGCGATTAAACATCTGAATTTTATTTTTTTAACCTGAGTATTCCCTAAGTGTCCAAACATTGGTCCTTCGAGCCGAATAAACATAATTATTTAAAAATAAACAAATTGTGATAACGGCGAAGAAATAAGGGAACATACACTTTCATTGGAAAACGACGTGTCAACAATCAAGCGTCACGTCGGCACTAGCCAATGTGTATTTTCAGTGTTAAGGCGTAATTTTTATTTATGCATATCTCTATAATTTCTAACGACTCCCTAGAGTAGGTCTGTGGTATTGTTAGGCATGCACGTTCTTAAATTTGGCTGGATTCTAACAGATATGGTGTACGAACACTATATAATTTATATTGTAATAATAATATAATAAATATTTATTTTATGTTATATAATTATTTTATTGAAAGAAAGCCATTATTTCTTGATTGAAAACCCTCAGATATGGTTCAATCACCTGGGAGAATAAATTTGGAAACCAACAATGATAACCTTTATTATACATAATATACAGTAGTCAGTGTTACAGCTAAAAGGCGATTAATCCAGACAACGTTAAGGTAATAAATTATAAGTATATAAATATTATCTAATGGCAGTTATTAGGAAATAGAAACCGCATTGGTTGGCAAGAATTTGTAATTCTTCTGAGGGGACGGATAGCGGAAGTCGGTGTTATTTGCCGTCATGTGTTTGCCGGATTTTTATTTATTTTTCAAATATATTCGATTCTCGGATTTTGCGTTCGCTAGTTAAATTTACTATCACAGTCATCCTATAACTTCTGGTGTAGAATACAAGTAGGTCACAGATCAGCGACGCTTCCAGCCCAGCGAACCGCTAACGGCAAAGATCCGATCAAAGTACATGATTGGCCTGTGCTTAGTCAGATTATTAAAATATAAATATCTTTGAAGTAACAAAAATAATAGGAACAAATAATATATGAGAAGTAGAAGGTAATTCAGTGGCATATTTGCAGTCTTGGTCGGCCCAGGCCCCAGGCCATGTAGTCAGTACCAGCCGCTCCTTTCTCAGCACTCATGCATGGGCATATTGAATTCTTGTCGCGATTGGCCGCCCTAGCACGTTTGGCCTCCCTAATTCCGGGTCTTAGGGCATATCCTTTATTGAGGTCACGCTAAATGGTGTATATGAATTTATCTCAAATTATAGTTGATTTATATCAGGTATGATGTTACAGTAATTAAAAATAACAAATAAAAATTTGTAGCTCAATTCGAAAGAAATAACAAAACATATATTTTAAGAACGCTTCCCCGCATATCGAATTTGCAAAGTTAACTTAGAAATGCTAAAATCACTTTTCTGTAGCAATTTTAAGAGTTCGTGGAGCCTTATACATGTTCTTTTTACGAAATAAATAAATATATTGGTATAATTAGGGTTACATTGCTCAGGTTTGGATTCTGCCTGCAACTCAAACTTTTTAAACTTACCTGCGTATTATGAATTGAGACTTGACAACCCTACTGGTCTTCGGCTTTTCGCCTCACTTAGTGAGCAAAGCAGCAGTGTTTGGTGCAGAAGTAATTGCAAATTATCACATTCAAGATGAAAATGATTCAGACCTACAATTAGTTCCAGCACACAACCCAACAACTCAAATGCGACCCGAAGAATGTTTGCCCTTGGCATCTAATAAACGAAGACTACTCAGCCGTATTATATTAAAATAATATTAAATGACAGCAGATGTTTCATAGAAATAATAAATAATATTTTTCCCTTGCTTAAACATATTCTCCAAACGAGTAAAGGAGCCAATTAATGATAAATATTCTGTAGCTACCAAGCCATCCAACGGAATACATATTACCTACTTCGCAAGCAAAGGAGAACGTCAATAAAAGCGATTTTTAACAACCTCTTTAGCTAACTGGACCAACTAGTCTCTACTCAAGTTCCGACGACGTTAAAATGAGTTATATATGTTGTAACGGACACTTGCACTGTTAACTTTAGATTGTTAATAGCAAAAAGATTTCGTTGTATCTTCATTGTATTAAGTAAAGTTCGTTTGTTTTAAATAAAACAGGCCAATGTAGTTACGGAACGTAATGTATGTCAACTACATTCATTTAAGAGTTGTCACTTTACAGTTAAATTTACCTGTAGTATATTACCTTAAAGTCTTCGATTAAGAAAATCAAACAATAAAATAAGATAATCATCTTAACACGACGGAACCTAGCAAGTCTACGTCGTCAAATGATCAGCAGAGAGTACCACGAGATAGTGATAGAAGGTTTGGCCTTGACTCAAGGATGAACAGAACTCTCTGTACTTTTACAAGTGCACAGTTCTAATCACAATGTAACTTATAACCAGGTTGGGTTATTGAGTAGTAAAAATTCCACAGTATGATTCTCGACTTTTGATCTCGGGCTACATAAACAAGCGAATCTAATAACCTAGACAGACGCCAACATTCAGCTTTTGATGTTTTTCAAATTGGTTTCATTAAACTTTTTATGAATCTTACAGCACCTAAATATACGTCAATAAATATTATTAATATTCTAGTTATGCACGCTAATATTCTAATATTGTGGACGTCTTAATGAAAGAACAAATCTTCTTAGTTTTGATAAGCATGGATGCAATAGGTTGGATGAGTTATTTTCTAAAGAAAAAATTCGCGTTGGTCGCGTTTTCTAATAAACTCAAGCTATATATAGAATATTATAGAACCAATAATATTATAGAACCAATAACCCTAGTTAGATCTTAAGTAATATAGTCCACTTGAACCACTTAGGTATGAGTAAACGAACCGTATCGCTACCCGAGAAGACAGATCCTGATAATCTCATTTGTTGATGTAGTTGTCCTCAATATTTATCAAACCGAAAATGTACGGTGGTTAGAACATGGTAAAGTATCACTTTAGAATATAATTTTGTTAGTCATACAATTTTCTAGTAAGTTATAAGTAAGCTAGTTTGCTCTTGTTCACTTTCGATGGTACTTTTGTATGGCGTAAATATTTTTTTTAAATTAGCTATTATTGCGAGAATGATATCAGGTGAATTCTAGATTTATTATTATTTAGATATTTTAGATTTTGCGTTCGCTAGTTCGTCGTATATATATGCACACACACACGCTCACAATTTTTTACAATAATCTTGGTTCAGTAGGGTGTTATTATACAGCTGTCCACTATGTAACGATAGGCTTCAGTATAAAAATCAATGGCCGTCAGTGCAATACTCTAATTGTATATACACACAGAATTGTGAATGCATTTTAGTTTTTCGAAGCGGCTCGTAGGTGGTTTTTAAGTCATGTTTGCATATCACTCTTAAAGGGGAACATTTTAATTTAAATATAACATATTTATAGACAAGAAATTAAATAGTATATGTATAAAGATATTTTTCTATTACCTGTTGTAATTATCAGCTGCTGGGTACCAATCTCCTCTCTATCCTTAAATATCTCCATTTTTTTATGAAATCCAAGCTATCTAATGGTTAGTGGCCAGCATCGTCCATAGATATTAACAACACCAGAGGCGTCACCAATGCGTTGCCAGCCGAGAAGGAAGCGATAAACCTGCTTCTTGAAGGTCCTCACGTCGCACCGTGGGTATACCGGTGGCGGTAGTTCATCCAACTAGTTGCCCGTACGTGGAAGAAAGTGGTGTGTAAACCTATTTAGTAGACGAATGCCACGTGTCGCGATGATGTTTGTGGAATTTAGTAATGCTCCGTGTTGAATAATGATGAATATTCATCGCCTTTCATGAAACAGTTCTTCAGAATATTACCCTTTATACAATCCTCACAAGTCGCGTAGAGAGCTCACGCCCCTTCACAGTCCAAGCGAATCTAAGCCGTCTGTGAGCTTGGGATCGTCATTAATACGAATTCCCGTCCTTTGAATTTGATTAAAAGTGTCCACTTGGGTAGTTGAGGGTCCAGACCCAACATAACTTCGATGGTTTTGGTTTACTTCGTGACTAGCGGCAAAGCTAGTCAAACTTTTTTTGAATTTATCTCCCGTCCAAATCCAACTCAGTTTGCATGTTTGTGTGTGCGACTTCTTTTCAATGCACTGTATTCAAACTTGTTGAAATTGAACTAGTTCGTTCGAGCTTTGAGACACCAATATATTTACGTAAACTCACTCGTATTTCCAATAAGGACCTTCAAACAGTATCGAGAGACAAACGATGTACTGTATGATATTTGTCATTCGTGTGTATCTAACATATAATTCGTGTGTTCAACTAACTTCGATTAACCGTACCAGGTATCAATATTAGCCCTTAATTTGGTTTGGCCAATTAGTGCCTCTGCCAATATGTGTACTTAAAACTTTCATTTCTGTTTAGTTGTTATTCTTTCATCCATCCGTGCAATGTGGCCAAACAAGCGAAACATTATCCAATTTTAATCACCACGTCTTTCTTGTGCAATATTATTTTGTAGTCTATGTATTTATCGTTCGACCTATAGTAACTTTTCTTATAAAATACCCAAAGCTTACTTTCATACATCGGGAATAAAATTACTTTCATATCAATCTATCGATGAATCTAAATTAACGAAAATGTTTAACTGATCGCGTTCTGTACCTGAGAGTTATATGAGAAAAACTATTATTAAGGGTATTTATTAACGCAATAGAACTCAAAAATAGTTATTAGAATTTTTGTCTGTTTCTTTGTGTTTGTTCGCGCTAATCTCAGAACCGCTCAAGCGATTTTGTTTTGGTTTTCTTTAATGTATTGTAGTAAGCATCATCTAATATTTTAAATTTGTTTCATCTCAGTCCGTCTACATTTAAAAAAGTTATGAAATAATGTATATATCTTCATACACAGAACTTGAAACACCCAGTGTTAAAAAAATGCAGATGCTATTTCTGAGCGTAAGGCAGTTTATCTAAAGCGAATCGAGAGCAGATTGCTGGTTTCAAACATAACTGCTGATATAGTTGTAGTAAACAGTAAACCGAAATCCATTCAAATTTAAAAGTTATTTTGTTTGTGCAGTTCCATTTAATGAATCCCATTGCAATCCGATATTCATCTCTGTTTATTTGAATATTCTTTCTCTTCTATTTAATGTAAGATATTCGAGACAATGTAACATGAGGATAACAACTTTGTTTTGTGAGTAAAAAAAAATGTGTAAATAAATGGTATAGAATATTTTATTCGATCTGACACGCTTCTAGAGTAGCAGCGCGAACAGTCTCTACCCTGCAGAGGAAATTATGACGAAATGCCGCACGATGTACATAATTTTAATAACAGCAACTCAAGTCTGTATGATGTAATAAAATAAGCGATGTTTTAAAATTAATTTCCTCTCGTCCTCGCTTGCAGGTCATCCTGTGGAGAGTCACTGGGGATTTTAGTGCAAATTAGTTGCTATAATCGAGGTAGCGTGTGAAGAAATGTGATTACCGTCGACCGAGATGAGTATGAAATCTAATACAAACACTAACAGAATCACCATCGAAAATCTTTCAAGTCCTGGTGCTGATTTAACTGACGACATTCTGATCTGACAATATATTTGCCATCATTGGCTTTACTGTGTGTTTTTTTCAGGTTCACTAACAGAAAAAAACCAGTACGATCAGCAGCTAGGCTAACTGAGAGCAAAATTTGCAGCTGGTATGTATTGCAGCAATGATAAATGTGATATTGAGGCAATTTTTACGTCACCCAACATGAGCAGATGGGACACCCGATGGTCAGCACTAACAGTCGCGAATGAACATCCGTAACATTAAAATACCGTATTCGTATTGCCGACGAATAGATAATCAAGAAGGAAGGTGGACAACGCAGTCACCATTCAAAAGTGCCGTCGGTTTTAAACTCGGTGATATAGAGATTAGCAGCCCCCAGCAATGGGGACCTGGGATTCAAAGTAAGGTGTAACATGCGAAGGAGAGGTCAGGTTGGACTACGTTGGTTTTAGTATGGGAAAGAAATGCGTTATAGTAAAATGTAAAACCGTAGAGATGCCGTCTTTAGCCTCTGTGAATAATTACGTGACAGATTGTTTTGGTTGTTGTTTACGATGTCTTGTATGTGTATGGGAATTTTAGTGCCCGTTGTGATAATGTTTATTCAATTCATGTAATCCAATTGATGCCCCTGCCGAAATGCAAATAAAAAACGATAAACATAATAGGTTTTTTGAAGTAATGCGCAGACAAAAGAGAGATGATCAATCGCCAAAATGGAATATTGAAGCTTCGTTTCACGCTCGCTCCTCACATAGACGAAAAAGAGTCGCGATCCAATTTGAGAGGAGCAATCAAAATTCGAATCTTCGAGTGTCCGATAATCGTGTGTATGTAGTAGGGTTACCATTTTTAATGTAAACATGACCAAAAAATTCAAATTGTTGTCTAATGACTTTTTTGTCAAGATCAGACAAAGGGCTACAAGACAATCTGATGGATACAGGTCACCCACATGGACGTTTCAACAGTCGGACGTGTCGACCGAGACATCAACGATAAAATCAAAAATGTTTAAGGTTTAATTCTAGAAGGTCGCTTGTTACAAGGCAGGTAAAGAACTCTACCGCCAGACGCGAACACCATCAGGATTAAATTGTGTGGTACAGAGTTCAGCTATCTCCGTAAGATGTGGTGCTGTTGTCCATCATTCTAGAGTTCAGTTAACTTACGTTTTCAACTAGATTATATTTTTATCTAGAAATTATTTGTTTAAAAATTGACGGTGTGATACAATTCTATACAGAACTACATACTCGCTAAGATTTTAGTTGTCCTTAAGTATCTTGAAGTTTGATGCTCTCGATAACTTCCACGAAGTAGCGAAGTCGTGAGAGAAGTTCCTGAACATCGACAACAAGTCCATTCGCAAACTTGCTGAGGCATAATAACTCCAGAAAACATTTTCGATTTGGTAGGGGCATTGTAATTGAGTTATGTCATTTTTTTATAATAATTTTTACTTTTACATTACATTCCTCATCTGTCTGTGTAGAAAAACTCAAAGGACGGTTAAGGCATAGACGGAATGCAATTAATCGGGGCGGATGGCAGCCCTACGCGTACATAAAGTTGTTTTACGGTGCACAGTAGCGCGGTTAAATCGAAACATGTTACTTGTTTTGCGTCAGAATCTTTACGCGATGAATAACATCTTTTTGATGCGAACCCGCGAGAGCTTTATATTCCGAGCAACATTAAAATCTGATCATAACGCAGTTGGGTGTCATTAAACGAAAATAATCATAAGGTCACCGCATACATTATGTTTAATTTCCTTTGGAGTTTTATGATAATCTGACAAACGCGGGGAAATTGCACTGGCATATCTACAAAATCTGTCTATCAAATAATATATCTATAAGAAATATAATTTATATGTAAAATCACCTTAATTTCATCACTCGAACCTATTATCGTCCTAATTGGGCTTGGAATGAGCAAGCCGAATGGTAGGAGGATGCCCTCACCTACCTATACCAAACATCGTCTATTAACTGGTTGGTGACTTTCTCGCTTGTATTGTCTGCACAGCGTCGTAATAACGAAGAATTTTTAAATCATGATCGGTCATAATAAAAAGTTCGATTATCGTCTGACATCGCTGATTCACTAACGTCTAGCGACGTTGGTTACGACGTCTATGGTAATGTTACTATATTCCACCTGTTTACCCTAAAGTGTATCTACTCTTGCACGTTGCTCTATTGCGGATTAGTGAATGGGTAAATGGTTAAACAAAGTATCCAGTAGTACATTTGAAATTGTTCGAACCATCTGCCATTGGAATGCCGCCTACATGTCTTTACGATTACTATCCAACGAAAAAAACCAATGAAAGCTGGACATGCAATATAAAAATACGGAAGCGTTTCAAATAACTTTGTTACTGGTAGTCACCCAACCAACTACTGATCGCACACGTAGTAGCTTATCTAGCTATGATCGTTTCGTATCGGTTTGTGAAATGAAATAAAATTAAACAATATTTGAAATGAAATAAAATAATATTTATTCGAAGTTGGTTTTTACAAACACTTTTCGAACGTCAAACTACGCCACGTGTATTCTGTATGTACACAGATTGAGGTGGTTAACACATTTAACCTCAAAACATGTACCGTTTGTTTCTTCAAATACATTTCAATAATTACATGCCAAGTAATAAAAAGTAATTATTACTACGAATAAGGTTATATATCCAATTCAGGTTGACGATGTATTTTCAAGTACTCGAATTTAAAATGAGATGGTATGTGGATTTATGTGTGAAATGCAAAAGTAATTCACACTAATATCGCTATATCTTTATTACTTGAGTATAATTTTATGAATTATTATAAAGTATGATGGGCTTGCGCTTTAAAATTCAGCTTCTTATTCGGTCGCTTGGGTTGGAAATTTTTTAATCAACTTCATTTAATTTTTGAAAGTTAACTTGACTACAGTACCGCTTGATGGTTTATAGAGACGAAGTCTTTGTTTAGCTATCATGGAGAAATTTACATCACCGAGAGTTTCTAATTACCTTCTCACAGGTGAATTAAATCTCCCATAATTGTGAACTGTGGAATAAATCACAATTGAGATCAGCAGCATGACACTTGTAATCTTGTAATAAGTTGATAATAGATAATATATGCATTACTCTTATGAAAAATTGATAAATCAATAATATAATATTGATAAGAGTGCGTGACGATACGTTTTAATTTTTTTTTTATGATAATACCCGACAAACGAGCAGACCACCATCAGGTGGCTCGATGGTAAGTGGTCATCGTTGCCCATGGACATCGGTAAGACCAATGGTATCACTGATGCGTTGTCGGCCAGGAAATGAGAAGAAGGTAAAAAAGAAGGTACTGGCTCTCAAGCCCC
>DWPT01004342.1:0-13339 GCA_018251895.1 Agathymus mariae mariae
TAGGTTCGCTTACTATCGTTTGTCAAATAAAAAATATACGAATATCTAAATATATAATTTAATATCAAAATTTAATTCTAATTTAAACAATATAATACCTACCAACAACTTTTTGCAAGAATTAATATTATTTAATATGTGACATTTTTAATATAGATACTAAATAAATAGATATGCATATACATGAAAAGAATAGATATATAAATATATTATATTATATGAAAAATCACTATATTACATTTATTAAAAAAGTTTTTCTTTTTTACATCAATGCGTGAACGTGATCTCTTTAAAAAAATATAATAAAATTTAGCGATTTGAAGACTAATTCATTAAATTGCAATTTGTAAGAAATATTAATCACCTGCATTAGTAAGTTCATAAATTTTTCAGAATACAAAATATAAACCTAATTATACCAAGCTAATTAGCGAAAACAATATAAACACTAGGCATTTTAAAATTTAGTACAGCTAAACGAAAATATTATGCAAAAAAAAACCGCGATATATATGAGCTTAAAAATACGAGCAAGTTTAAAATCAATTTTTTTAGACTTTTTTAATATCAAGCAGAAGCATGTTATTATGAAACTGACCACTAAATTAAATAATTAACCAAATATTTTATTTCATTACATTTATTATTCAACACAATACACAATGTTAAAAAAACTTAGTTATAAAGAAGGCTTAAAAAATTAAAATACGTACCATTAGTTCCATTCAGTCCAATCAGAAGCAAATGCACAAAAACGAGAAGTACAAATTGGTTCCTTCCATTTATGGTGTTATCACACTCGTTAACACCGACATCCACCATACTGCCACCGAATTACACTTAATTTTTACACCATCGATTATTTACATCTTTAATATTACACTAAAATTAATTATTAACACCAAAATCCTGGCTGATGTTGCGTTCGTTATTTTTAAAAAGTCATTCTATTCTATTTTTTGAATTCAAATTCGATTGAGAGTTCGTTACGCGGCATTGCGTTCGGGACCGTCCGGAACACAACCAACCAGCGCCGAGGCTCGGATAGCACTCACTATCGTGCCTCCCTCCCTCATCTCTGTTTACTCTCTCCAAAATGGGGGGATACAAAGGCGCCGGCATGCTGATCTTATAGGATATTACAACTGTTTAACCTTATGTAAATAAACTTCGAGTGTAATGAACTTGTTTGTCATAAATATATGTGCGTAGGTCCAATAGGATTACCAATACTTTACACATAGCAGACAACCGCTAACAATGTAGCGATTTTGCTAACTGAACCTCCTATAATTAGTTTAGTACATATAATATACTAAAACAAAGTGAAGTAACTTTTGAATGTTGTTTAAATCTGTAAAAATAAGTTCTAGTATAACGATAATGTGCCTTTTTATAAACAACGAAGGAACATATAATTATTGTTACAGAATTATTATTTACGTTCATAATATTAGTATTATATAATATTAATTGCCTGTACGTCACAATTTTTGCAATGTACACATTATCGTATTACTTCATCGTGTTCTACGAATATGCAGTATTCAATTTTTTCAACTAAAGTAATTAAATATTTATTATGGTTTTTTATATTCTACACCGTTATAATCGGAGTTCGAATTTCTTAAAAGTTCCATTGAAAAGGAAACGAAACAAATACGGCTTATTTCATTTGACGTATTTGTCGAGTTAGCATATGCGCACCGGGCGGGCGCCGACAAAGGCGCTTTGCTCAAATAAAAAACGTTCTAATTTCAAACCGGTCGCCCCGCACCGCACGCGCTCCTGCGCATCCCTTTCCCATTATTATGCTGAAGAGGTCATTCACAGTTCGCACAATAGCACCCATACACCAGGGTACTGGTAATAGGCGAGGCTGGCCGCTCTTAAAACCCTTTTTAATTTTTTTTACTCATAAAATATTGTTTGGTAATAAACCAAGACGGGCTAATGACTGAACTCAAGGTAAAACGTGAACAGGACATTAACATTGTACTGGTACAGCGCTCTCCAGTTAATTGGATAAGGTGAACAGAAAATTCCAGAAAAAGCTACTCTACTTTACGTGTAATTATTTTTTACGTCTATAAACCATTTTGTAGCATTATAAAACAATCAGCACGATTTTAAAATAGTAAAACTACAGATCAAAAATTGAGTGTCAGTGGCTCACGTGAAACATGTTCACAGGAACTCTCGTTTAATCGAGTTATATTTAAGAAGTATCAGACCGCCCTCGCTTCGATTCAGAAGAACTACGCCTTACGTTTAGAAATAGCACCTGCATTGTCATAGGACTGGATTCATCTCGTTCTAGGAATTAGGAATTTATAACTTTTTTATTTATGGATCGATTGCATGGAATTAACTTTATACATTAAGTGATAAGGCGTTTATGTATAAACAGACAAAAATTCTAATAACAATTGGTTTGGATTCTATTTCGTTAGTAAAGGCCCCTAATAATAGTATTTCCCGTGTATCCTTCATGTACAGAAAGCGATCAATTGGAATTTTACAATATATAAATATAGATTTTTATGAGCATAATACTTACCTACGTAATACAGCAGTATTAGTATCGTGGCTTAAACAACAATCTTAATTAATTATTAAATTAATAAGTCATAAAATTATTGAAAACAGTTTCTATGAAATAAAATGAATCTAATAACCAGACAAAACAAAGAGGACAAGGGCGACAAAAGCCATTGAATTAATGTAATATTCTTATATTGAGTTATAATATATTACGAATGGACTCATTTTGGGCACCTGAGATTAAAAGATAATTGCGTCAAGTCGGATTAATATTTAATATAAAAGCTCTGACAAAGTAATGGAAATGTCCAAGCCTTCTCGTTTCACATTAATTAAAAGTATCTGTTAATTATCGAACTCATAGACGTCTACCGTTTCATGCATTATCGAGAACATGCGTGTAAACGAGTTTTACTAAGACATTTGTATGTAAGTTGTTCGCCTCGATTCCTCATGAGTAATTAATCTTTGGAGATAGAAATATTTTTTCCGAAGCTCCGGAACAATTGAGCCTTAAAGAATCAATCGTTTTTTTCTTTTTATATACATGATATATAATATTGAATAAGAAATTAAATTTTATTTTGTAGTCAACATATTGTTGCAGCAGAGAGCGACAATTCACATTTGAACTTTTTAAGTTTTAATATTTTATTTCATATTCTACGATTCATTGTAATTGTTCCTGTAGGTATTCAATGCAAGATTTTAATACCGTAGTTTTATTATAAACACAGATGCTATGTTAATGAAAATTGAAAACTTAACCGTTTTCAAAAATGCTTGTGCGTTTTACATTGACTGTTATACTGTATTATCTTCTTTTTCTTTTATTTTTCTTAAACATAAAAAAATTACATTGTTTAATTTTTGTTCTTATAGTAATGCAATACAAATAATAATATCATTTCACATTTGTTCTTCTTATGATTTTTAAGAAGAGAAAATTTTATTTACACTTAAATATTTAATATTCTATCTGTAACGGATATGCTATGAGAAGCAAAAGGATGATAGCAATAAAACTGAGACAAGAACAATAAGCCAGTTAAAGTAATGCTTCAACATGTCCTTTTCCAACTAATCTAGTCATACATTGTATTAAAATTTTATAAAAATGAATGTTTACAAAGTAAATTCGGCACATTTGTAATCAGTGTGGAAAAACAGTAGCCACACGGATGCCGGTAACTCGGTACGTGCCTATACTCGCAATGGGGGAAACGACCAGTAAATAGTGGTCCCCCATAGCACGAACACGATACGCCTTTCGAGAGTATAAACTTAGAAAATGTGAGGTAAGATAGCGCTTGTTATACTGGGGTCTCAGTACTTTACTGTCTTCTACCAGAAAATCCATAATAAAACGAACCAACCATAGAATATGTAAATAAAGTCGTACAGTAGATAATCTAGTCTGATTAAAACATTGCAGCGCGTAATGTTTTATTTGAATAGATTAAGATGCTTTGGGATTCCACGTCGATTGTTGATATCGATACTCCGGATTGTCATTGATATTCTGGAATGTGAGAATCGTAAAGACCAATAAATCGTTACAATGAATAGATTATCGCAAGATTATAAGATATACATCAGCCCAGAAATCTTAGACGGGAAATAAAACTTTAACCAAGTGTCGTATAACAGAGATAGTAATGTTAAAGTTGTGACTAGTAACAGAACATAGAATTAACTCTTGACTTTACAATACTCACTAGTTATTGTAAAAAGTTGTTTTTCACTAGTAGAAAAATGTTTATAACTATTATAGTGTGCAATTTCCACAACTTGAATCGGAATGAAAGGTAATGAAACTAAACCGTAACGATTTTAACATTAATATATTGTATATATTATTCCTGTGTGGTAAACTGACTATAGACAATCATGGCCTACAGTAGTCATACTATTATTACAAATAAATTCTTCCTACCTACCTACTTATCTTCTACCTATTCTTCAAAGCCATCAAGACCATAGTGTCTGGTCAATGTTCTCTGGATTATACGACATAGATCCAGAGAACATTGATGGCTTTGAAGATAAGGTAATACAGGTACATAAATTAGCTTATTATTAGAGTCGGCGAGTGCATCATAAATTTTCATACCGATGGTAAAATTCTACTGAAAATTATATACATAAAAAAGCAGGTTTCCTTTTCGGTTTCATGGTTCTTCAACGATTCGTATCTTCTCAACGGTGGGCTGAATACTGGTACGGCCTGTTTGTGCTCACTATCCCCACACTCAAGCACTCGCACGAGCTTTGGAATTTGAGAAAATTCGTCGGAATCGACGTAGAAAGTTCTATTCTTATAAACAACTCATAGATAACCTACATGTGACTGGTCTTTTGGTGCGTTAGTCTTTTAAAACAACACTAGTGTAGTGATAAACTAGCAACAACAATTTAAAGTTCAGATAATTTTGTAAATGGACTACACGCCAGATTTATGTGACATGGTATTCAAAAATAGCAATGATTTTATTGGTCACATTTGCATTACTTTTTATGTATTTTAACAGAGCTATTTTGATCAGGTAATTTTTCGTTGCGTATTGCTTCTTACAAATCATCAACAAATTAAATTATTTATTCGTAAAGATATTCTTAGCATAGGGTTGCCAATTTTGAAATTGTTATTAAATGAAATAATTCAGTGATCATTCAGTGATCTAAAAATAATCTTATACAATTATACTAATGGATATTAACGAAATATATAAATATAATAATAAATAATTCTCCGATGGATCGTTCTTCAATCCTATCATATTTAACTATCCATCTAAATGGATAATTTAGTATGTTGATAACTTTTGAAATTAATTCTCACGTGTTTATATATAAATCATAACCGTAATAAATCGTCTAACGCGCATACGCGATTTAATATGTTTCCAAAAAGAACTCAATGCCAGGACGGCAGTCTTTACTATTACATTTAATTTAGAAATTTTAATTTAATTTATAAATATAGAATCCAGTGTAATACCGACACAATCTTTACGGTACTCGATTAAACACAGGACTTCGCAGAAAAGTTTTTGTTCAGACATAAAATGTATAAAAGAATTTCTACACATAGGAAATAGTAAATATTTAAAGATTTCATACTAGAATATAGACTAAATACGTTATTATTCAAGAAAGATTTAAAACACTAAAAATTGTACTACAAGTATGTGTAGGAGTGTAGAAGCTCTTGTAGACCGATGACTTGTGTCGATCTTAAATGATCGACCGAAATATATTATGCAACTGCGCGCTCGGTCCCTAATGGGATGGGTGACACAGATAACTTTTTTTCAACATTTCCGTGTTCCGGAGTGTATATTAAATTATTGGTTCCGGTTTTTATTAAAGATAGTAGTAGTTAAGCCATGTCGGTTCGGCTCTGCTGTGCTGTTGGCCGATAATACATATTATATATGCTATAATATATACGTTTTATATATGCGCTCAATTTAAAAATTAAGATTAAGTACCTAATCTTAAGTATATAAAAATTAATTAATTAAAAGCTGTTACTCAAAGATATAATAGCATGCTTTATCTACGTTATATTCAAGAAAATCTTAAAACAGTTTATTATATTACCTTAAAACAATTTATAAACTTTTAAAACCGTATACGTAAATCCCCAAGCAAATGCTATTCCCTATAAATTCCTCATTCTCACGACCCTTTGTAAAAAGCGTAAGTGACAATCGAAGCCGCGATCGCATTTTTAGCGCCGTAAAAAAACGCGGCGTACCGAACGCGAGTTAACCAACAATGTCGTATCTTACAACGGTACATAAAACAATCTATTTTAAACCTTACGATAAAAGCCTTAAGAACTTGATGACATGTCTAAGTGATGGTAAAAGTCGGATAGCTTCTTCGTCGTACCCATTGATTGATGAGCAGACAACTGCTGTGTTTTGCATTCAGCTATTTACGGGCATTTCCTCCGCTTAACCCGTCTGCCATCAAGTGATTAATGGCAGTCAGCGCCACCTATTAGAGTAGCTGAGGTGGCTGGATATACGCTTCGCTTCATATGGAAGGAAGTGAGGATTTCAGTCTTGTCGCGTTCTCAGATAAAAGGAATCCAGTCTTCGCATTTGGCGTTTATTAAGGGTATTGCGAATACTAAAATCTAGCCAGTTTCTCTTGATGTTTGAACCATGATTAACTGTATGTACACCTCATTGAAACTAAGCATTTATCTCTGTGACTTGTTGTTTGAATGGTTATGCTGCATTTTACATAAAAATAAGACTCAATCCAATTTTAAACGAGTACTTCAGATCTACTGGCTATTATAAAACTTTTGTCAGCGCGGACATTATACATTTTAACTTCAATTCACTCAATTCTCATCTCTTTCAAACACTTCAATTAACTCAATTCTTCTCCTCAGGTTTCTTCCCGCCATCGCAGTCCCCGTGATCATGATCCGTATAAATGTCGGTAAAAATACAACAATCGTGAATACCCGTTATAGTTAAAATATGCTTTCTTTTAGCAATACCTAAGTATTATAATGATAATTTTGACAAATGATGGAGGTATAAAATTTTGAATTTAAATTTAAATTTTAAAAAAAAAAAAAAACAATTTAACTGATATGTTTTCTGATATTATTTATTCGAATATGTCTAGGATCTACTTTAAGACACGGATCCGTTTTATGTGCCCATGTAGGCAGACCACTTACCATCAGTTGGCCCATCTGCCTTATAGTCTTCTGCAAGCAAATAAAAATATCAAAAAGCTGCAATTAATTGTTGTCATCTAAAACAGGGTAATAATAATTTTCCTGCGAGTACTTATTGTTTACTGCCATTAATATCTATTGACTATGGAAAATAAATATAATGAAATTGTACAAAGTATTTGTAGTAATATATAATTTGTTTTTATTTTCGTTGTTGTTGGATACGAAAAAGATGAGGATTAAATGCTTCGTGGGCTATTTTGGCTATAGCTCTACAACTGAGAAAGATTAAAGTTGCTATTTTATTCGTGAAGTAATCGCTCTTCAATAATAATTTATATACGGCCGGTACCAAAGGGCACCGCGCGGCAACGGCGCCTGCGCCCACGCGTCACTCGGTGCGCCCGATAGTGTGCAACCTGCTAATAGCTGCGAAACTTGCTGCAAGGCTGGTGCAAGTTACAGAGGAATGGAATATTGTAGAATAAGAGTTTTTTATGACAATAATTGACAAAGGAGCTACCTGACGGCAAGTGGTCACCAAGGGTACCAACGCGTTTCCGGCTAAGAAACGAGGAAGCTGCTTTTAATTGGCTGTCGGTAGCCATGGACCGTGGTATTGTATCAGTTTGATTTGGTTCTACGCAAATGCTGTTGAGAATGTAAGAGAAATTTCTGTTACCTATGCAAGATGGTTTTTATATTTTAATACAAGAAATTTTAGTGATTAAAGGGTACTAAATTTTTGATTAGTCATTAGGTAATTAATAAAAATAACCATGGCGACAAACTGCAAGTAAACACCGAGAAGTCAGCGTTTTTCCATAGGTTTTTGTTTATATGAAACGTCTACAAACGTGCAGACATCAAATTTAATTTAGTCACGCCGTATTCCTATCCGTAACAAATAACGCTTCGACCATGTGTTGCCGTCCAGTAAGAGGCGCGACAATCCGACTCGTTAATAATAGTAGCGTTATTACATTAGCTGTTATATATTTATAACAGCATATACTCATAACAGCTGCAACGATCATCTTCCGAACTGTACGAATACTTGTAATAAAATTATTATTATTAATTTCATCTGAATGAAGTAATTTATATAAATATGAACAAATAACATTTACAAATTAATTGTGTATTGGACACGTCGTCACATGTTTCAAAAAAGGGTATTTGATAGCTTTTAAGAATACAGCGGATATTGAAAAGAAATTACCCAACAACAAGTAATGACGCTTGAGGTGATATATAAACTTAGTAAGTAACATGTTACAACAAAAATACAAAAAAGAAACCACGCGTAGACGTTTGCAAAAACTCTATTTCTATGAAATGCATACACTAACTTAAATCCATGCCCAATATGGGATAGTATCGTGGAATTAGATCCCTTATTGTTCGCTACAAAAAGCTACGCTATTTTGTCGCCAGGAACAGGTAAAAGGTCTTGAAGGTCAACTCTGCGTTTCGTGCTCTTGCAGACAAAAGAACCTCAGAGACCATTTAAATTAATTGGGCGTTAACCCTATTGGCCTGCCCGCTCGACGCCTAATGCTAGCAACCGCAAAAGGAGCGTGGGCTTAGCAGGTCTACAGCTGGTCTCTGAATATCGGGCCTTCTTAACATTCGCATTTAAATTGCGCTGGTAAACAACTCAAGAACAAATTATGTTATGACGCAGGCCCAAATTAAAGTTATCTATTGGCGATTTAAGATTTCTGCGTTTGAATATATTTTATATCTAGGAGAAATAAATAGTAAAACAGAAGTAAAGTTCTTACTCATACTTCGGTCATTGTAGTATATTGTAATGGACGAGTAAATTTCTGACAAAAACAAAGCGACGTTTATGAAATTTGAACTAGAAAACGAGTCTTAATGAACTTCTGAAAAATATGATAACATTTTGCATTAAGATATATAAAAACATTAAAGTATTATTTTTCATTGTATATCTAGGACAGTATACTTCCCGACGACAATTATAACTTTCTCACACAATACAAGATTTTCTGACAGCAAAATAGGGTAATATTTTTAGATGTTATATGCAAATAAAGAAGTTTTATAAAATAATATTCAAACATTTTGAGCAGAACACAAAAAGCTGGGAATGCTATACCGAATAGGTACTTCTTTTTCTGTAAAATAAAATAAAAGAAAACGTAAAAATGAAGTCGCGCCAAAACATGCCGCTGTAGGGATCAAAATCCTGTCTAAATAAAGTTATCTCACAGTTTTAAATTATCACGTGTCAAGTTGTGTGTTTATAATGATATAGATTATTCCCCGTATCCTATATTTGCTATGGAAATTGCTTTAATTCTCAATTTTCTAATAATTCTTTATTAATTTAATTCTGTTATATATATCCGTCTGGTAATTAGTTGTTGGCACATTTACAAGTGTCTTGTACTCCTCACATACGTAATATAACTAGATCACTAAGTTTAATAGCTTTATTTTAATTTTCCTCGGACACGGAGTCCGGAAAAAAACCTTAACTACTCACTGCTTCGTACGTGCCAGAAATAAAAGTGCTTTTTTTACCTAGCAAGCGCTTAACCATTCTTGTTTAACGTTTTGCCATTTTATTATCTGTGAACTGCATTTATTGTTCTGCTTAAAACAGATCGACACTCAATAAAATGGAACACTTGTTTTGTTAGATAGTTCGCTATTCTTATATACTAATATTATTTTTTAAGTTAGTTTAAATTCGATATTCTTACATACTAATATTCCTTTTTTAGTTAACTAGTTTAAATAATTTTAATAGTTTGGTGTACACGGAAAGTAATTTCCGGGACCACGGCACGTATTTCAAACATTATTTTGCCGGTCGAAAGGTTATATCATGTATGTATAAATATAAATTAGCCAAATTCATCAACTATATCTTAATTTGTGTTAATAGTTACTAATTTATGTATTAATTTTTCATCTAAAAAGTTAATTAATAAACCTAAATGAAATCAGGGCAGCCAGATGATATTTAAAAATGGCAACATGAAATGGATTAATTGACTAATTTAGTGTTATACTACCTGTACGTACTGTTCTTAATAAATGCAATGCAAACAGAACAAATACAATTTTATAACACTGAGGAACTATTTTACTCAATGGCCATTTCACCCTTCCATCATCGCACCATGAATTTAAAAATGAACTTCCATCCACACCAATTGGATTCGTGACAATCCTCTATGATTCGATCCTCGCGATTTTTTTTGCCACTCACATGCAAAATGTGGAACGAGCTTCCTTCTGAAGTATCAGTGTGCCATGATATGAAATTCTTCAAAAATGGTGTAGAAAGAGCTGTCCTCTGAGAGCCTAGAGAGAGAGTGTCCTATAATAGCTTGCTTGCGGCGGTAATTTATGATATGTAAGAATTCTGAATGATCAAAAGCCATAAGTTTGCTTAGAAATTAACGAGATACAAAAGTTGCACGGGAATTTTGATATTTCATCCTATATTTAAAAACTTCTGTTCCTGATTGCTCAATTATTATTGCATTTCATCATCTTCGTTCTTCTTTGCTTAACTGTTTTTAACTCCACATGAATTTTCAAATGCCTTTGTAAAATAATTAAACTTTTCTCCCAGTGTGAGTTAGTGCCTCGTAAACACCTACTGTACCCATAACTATCTCGTCAATGTCACTCAGAGCTATTAAAGGCTTCGTTGTATCTTCAGTACCTTGGACCGACAATTCTCTAGCTGTTATTAGCTAAACAACATCTCATAACGTGTAATCACTGTCATAATATTCGCTTTGAGATTACAGATTATGGTCTTGGAAAGGGTTGTTAACACCTTTCTAATGGGGATAATTTAGAAATAGATCCTAGCGGATAATTATATTTGTACGTAAAAAAATTGTAAATGTCGTAGAAATTCTGAACGAATTGACTTGACTGTATTGAATTAAATGAATTGAAATTGATATGTTTCATTTGTCGATACAAAGGTTAAAATTAAAAAAAAATTAACACACTCAATTCCCCGTAGATTTTAAATGTTGAGAGTGGCATAACATACGCAAATAAGACATTACAAACATCCATGAAAAATAATAAATAAATGTGTCACATAACTGTGTGCCACATTTGGAAACCGAACCCGGAACCCCGACTGAAGAGTTACCAACTGGGTTAGAAAATCAATAAATTTATATACTGCTTAAGTAGTTTCTGCAAGTAGCTCATTTTAAGAAACTGACAACTTTGAACATAATTATTGTGGCCTAACATTTTTCGAATTAATTCTGAAATTTGTAAAGTTACATTTTTTGTTAATATGACATACAATTCTATAGATGGGTATTAAAGAAATATAAAGTAACTAAATTTACAACACACAGTGCATTACAAAAAAGGTTATAAAATTTTAGTTTACCTACATGTATGTACTCCATATTCATGAAGTGCTCGTAAATAAAATCTCAAAGAAAACGCTGGAAATTCTCTTACAAAACTGCCGTGTCGGTAACGTTTTTCTGTTCACATTTATAGTTTATGCATATGACCATTTCTTCAATGCGTGGTAACCTACTGTTATCCTCACACGCGACAAAAGATCAAACCAAATATAAAAATGTTTTCTAATACAATTTATACTTGTTAGATTACCTTAGATTGTTATTTCTTTTCTGATATAAATGACACAGTTTGCTAAATATCTCAAAACAAGATCTTGCTAATGCAGCAAAAGAATTTGATTTAAAAATAATTTAATTTGGTGAAAAAAAAAGGTCCTAAAATATATACACAAACAGCGCTGATATCATCGATAGCGGCTTGAATGTCTTTCAGCCAATGCGTCTAATACAAATTTAAATGAACTGACTGTTAATATAAAAAAATGCACTCGGCAAATCTGAATTCAATCGACTTTTGGACGTCAAAACTGTTATTTAAGTTCTCAATGAACAAAACTTTAAATGTCTCGGAAAGACAAAATGTTATATGTTATCACACTACGTCATCTGTTTTTCTATGTTAATAGCTGACAACCGAGCAGACTTGATGGTAAATTGTCACCGTCGCCCATGGACATCAGCAAGACCAAAGCTATCACTGATGCGTTGGCGGCCAGGAAATGAGAAAAACGTAAGAAAGAAAGTACTGGCTCTCGAGCCCCCAACCGGAACATGACGAGTCGTTTGGCATCTGACTCCAGCAAGAGGGTGTTATAATAATAATGATTGGATATATGTAATGAAACACTTCCTAGTCAATCGTTGTTGATATGACAAAAACTTTATAACTGTGAGCCTTCTCGTCCGAGTTACGATCCGTCCCGACCTATTGTCCCAACTGGCTGAGCCATTGTCCCATCTGCTTGTACGCCACGACTATTACCGTTGTTATGTGATAAGAAATCCAACAATCGGACAAGAATCAATTCTACGATGACAAAGGCCGTTAAATTATGTCTTTTGTATATTGTGTTTTGGACAAATAAAAAATCTTTTCGTACTTTTATTTTGGATGAACTGTATTATACTTTTGAATTGTAGGTACCTACTGTTGTATGAATTGTGTTATATTTTGTGTCTGTTTTTGTTGTCTTTATCCGTAAATTTATACTTTCCGTTCCATTTCATTGACTACGAATTTAACTACTTTGGAATTACAGGTTTTCAATTAAATAGCAAGATTATAAAGTATTCTTCAAACATGCAAAATTTTATTACATCGGCCTTTGTTAGACTTTAGGATAAAATCAATGAAGGCAACATGGTCGGGCAAGAATATAAGATTTAGATGCGATATGAAAAAAGTTTGAGATGTTGCCCATTGAATTGATAACTTTCACCCCCAGTTCCGAGTTTACATCCCGTAGGTACTTTATATAAAATAAAATTGATGTCTGCTGAATGCAATACACTAATAAATTACACAGACTGTCAGGCAGTTTTTACTAATAACTAGAGTGATGCAACAGAAAACTTTAGGAGGATACATGCAAATTATAAAAAGCTCGATAAAGCTACACAATAGCTAAAAATATCAAATAATAACAGTAGGTTAAGTGTCTCTTACCTTCTTTTTTACCTTCTTCTCATT
>DWPT01004343.1:0-13337 GCA_018251895.1 Agathymus mariae mariae
AGCTCCGTAACCGTAACCGAAACTATCGGATATCCGAAATAAAAATATATCCGAAACCGTAACCGAATCCGATAAATATTTCAAATAATTTCGTATAGGGGCAGAGTCTAAACGAAAATCGTTATGCCAGGTTTTCACCAGCTAAATTGATACTGATACTTTACTTATACTGATACTTAGCCTTACGAAATATCATAACCTAACAACCCTAGTTTACATTTATACCAAATAAAGGTGAACTTTATAAAATTATATATTAAGTATTGTATAAACATTTCGGATATATATTACAACGACAAACGAGTAGACGAACCGCCTGATGGTAAGTAACCCCCGTCACCAATGGACATCAGCAAGATCAAAAGTATCACTGATGCGTTGTCGGCTAGGAAATGACAAGAAGGTACTGGCTCTGAAGCTCTTAGCTGGAGCACGACGAGTCATTTGGCAGCTGATTCAAGCATGAGGATGATAGTTAGCCAGGCAGACTTCACGGTTAGATAACAATAACAATTATTTAACTAATAATATAATCCTAAACCTGGTTTCTGTCGCCTCTTACGACACGCTGTTCTGCCAACATGGGATTGGTGTCAGTATTCTAGGCCGCCTCAAATCGTCAAATAATATAATTAATAACTTTAAAGGATGTAATTCGTTATTGTAAAAAAAGAGAAAGAAATAAACAATTTAGAATTTTGTTTTAGTTCATCGCAGGTTGAAGTTAGTTTACAGCACACAAAAACCATTAGAACTACCCCAAGACAAACTACGTCAACGTGGCGTGGTAGTGGTGTAGCCGAGGCGTCTGACCCGGGTTAATTGACCGCTGCTATTGATGTGAAGTTCTATAGGTGTATCTGTAATTGACTGAGTCGCGTAACTAAACAACAGAGAATGAAGTTCCCGTTATTTACTAGTTCAATATTTTCCTTTGTTAGTCTGTCTGTTGTCGAGTCTTAACAACAGCAGCATAGATTTTGCAATCTCGTGGATCGTATTCACAATTGGTTCCGCTATAAGATTATTATAATTATTTAATTTAAATGATGTAACATAATTGTTGGTAATTAGTGTAGTTTTTAACACATTTACGGCAAATAAATGAATTTAATAAAACACACTGATAATACTGGCTGCATGTGTCTAGTATCCTAAGGTGTTGAACTCTGGGCACGCAGTGTTTTAGTTCGTTTTTAACCAGAGAACACGACTAAATAGAATATATTAAGCTTGTCGCAAACTGGCCATCGATAGTCAAATAATTGGAACGCCAGCGTCATCTAGTGGCGTTCCATGGAGCCTACGACGTGACGCTAACAGCGAAAGGAATGGCTTTTTTTGGAATTTTCCTGAGGACTAAGCGTGAGATAGGGGGCACGGTTAGGAACCATTGCGTTCCAAGTGGTGTGTAGAACATAACAGAAGTTGTGAATGTTGTTTTTAATTTTACTTTGTTCTGGTAATTGAGCACCAACCAACCAACCCAACCAACATTTCCCACCACGCGCCCACAAAGGGAGAAGGAAGCATGAATCCTAACGAGGAGATCGCGATGGCCGTTAAGTCAGATTTATTACATAAAATAAGTTAATGCTTCACATCAACCCCACCTGATGGTGAGCGGTGATGAACTCCAAGACGTAGAACGCACTAACCTATACAAGCCTATTCATTATCCTCTTGGAGATTCCCACTATGTAAGAAGGCGGGAACAATTTTATTACGTGACGTTGTTTCGTTAAACCCTAACCCTCTATTTATGTGACTATTCCATGCAAGCTATTGATTTTTTGCATTGTATATTGTGCGCCATTGACCGGCTAAATATGTTTTGATACAAATATGTATATTATCAATTCATATTATTATATTCATAACCCGTGCCTGAAAAAACTCGAAAGAAATATATTCAGGCCTGTATGACTAAGTCTACTTACAGTGAGATATTCAAAACATATTCCACATACGCGTTCGGCCACGTGCAGTTTTATTTATAGTGTAGAGGTTTGTTTTTTCTTCGATTACGTGGAAATGTCGTAAAAAAGGCAGATATCCACTAGATTACCATATTTTTTAAACAACATTGCATCACAAAGCGCAGTCGACTCTCCGCACGATTCGTTCGATTCGCTCCTTTCGTCAGCGACTTTTATCTCTCTCTAACTGGGTCTAATGTTGACTCGAAGAAGGAAATATACACATAAATTATTCGATTTAAAGGATCTATTGCAACTGCGTTGTTGTTTGTTTATCGACATCGTTCCTGCAGCCCATCTTCATTTGTTTAATACACGATGATACAACTTTTCTTGTTTACACATGGCAACCCTGACCTGTGGTTGTAGAGGCCGCAGAGTAATTTTTTAGCTTCCCGAATGTGGTATTGTGGACGTCACTCATTATCTTACAGGTATTTTTATATCTAATCTGCCGTTTTACGGCGGCGCGAGAGGCCGGCTCACAATATCCACAGCAGCAGACTAGGTTCGCAATAATGATAGCGCGGGAAGTGATAATACAAACAATATTAAAATAATTTCTATCAAGAGGATATTAATAAAAATTGTATGAATTGTAAAAATATTTATTTATTGCAATATCTGCACGAAACAATCTATAAAATACCACCGGACAGATTTTCTACACAAACTTATTTTCTATTTTCTGGGATAAAAAGTGTGCTAGATTATGACCCATAATATTACCTACACATATACGTAGTATCATGTAAATATGTTCAGTGATGTTATCTGTATACGTCACAGACAGGCGAGCGAAAACAAGAAAAACTTCAAAAATATTTGGAGAGGTGAGATGGTAATGGAGGGTGCTATATAAATTCGTCGTGTCATCGCGATTGCTCAGAGAGGATAAACTTAACAAAAGGGTAACGTTTCACTAAAATTAAATTAACAGACAAAAGTTCAAACTACTATTGTTTTGGGATCTACTGCGTTAATAAAGGCCCCTAATAAAAAAAATCTCGTATATCGTTCATGTACAGAAAGCGATCGGTTAGAATTTTATTATTAGTATAGACTACCTTCCATTAGCCAATCTCCACCATGTATTGCTTCCGAAATGGGATAACAGATGGCATTGGGTGCCTCAAGTATTAATATAAAGTATTGTGTTATAAGTGCTTATTTAATTTTATATTCTACGCGTCATGCACGTTATCTACAGCACATATTTAGTATACAACTAGCCAATGCCCTCGCTTCGCTTCGGAAAAAACTACCTTAAGCATCTGCATTTCTCTAGAAATACATATATTCATTCATAACTTTTTTATTTATGGCCGGATTGCAATGAAACAAACTTTAAGTATTAAGTTACGCTTACTGCAATACATTAGTGAAAACCAGAACGAAATCGGTTAAGCCGTTTCTGAGGTTAGCGGGAACAAACGCACAGACAAACAGACAAAAATTCTAATAACTATAGTTTTGGGTTCTATTGTGTCAATAAAGGCCCTAATAATGTTTTTTTCTCGTATATCGTTCATGTACACTGATATTCCATCGTTTGAAGTTGTAGAAGTATTTAAAAAAACAATTCCAATTAAAAAATAACATTAATATTAACAATGACATAATTGTTCACCACAGCCACACTTCGTACGTCACCTCTTCAACCGATCTTAATCGGCTGGTACCTTTATATGCTATTTTAAAATTGGTGTAAATTCATCTCTGTGATGGTCGTTTTAAATTCGCTAAACGTAGTCCTCCAAGAATCAAGCGCATGCACAGTTAATGGATCTGATCCAACCGACAATGAACTGCTTTCTTATTCAATTGCATAGTCGCGTGACTTGTTGTGTGTTGCGTCTCGCCAGGAAACACAACTAACTATTTGGCTCTTCCGTTCTTGAAAGGATTCTGCATCCCGAAATCTGGGTAAATAAATAAGTTATCAATCAGGAACGGTCGCAGTCAAAGGCATTGAAAGCGGATCATAGTATCAATTACCTAATCTATATTAATAATAGTAAAATGAGTCAAATAAACTAGGCTTTATTGGACACGTAACTTATCTAAGATTTCATGAGTTTGGTGATTAATTAAATTTTCGTGCATTTTCCAGTTTTGTAATTTTAGGCAATTAAACGTGTTTGATTGGCTCTAAGGTCATACCTACGACCGTCCTTCTTTATTATTGTACAATCGAACTGACGTATACCTTGGTCAAGTTTCTCCCAATAATATTTTGTACAATGTTCACTGTAGAGTTCAACCCCGGTTATGGAAACCCAACATCGGGCGCTGCGACACATGAGTGGCGTTACATCAGAAATTCAGCACGCTAAAAATAACTTGTTAAAAAACTAATATAATTTTGGTTTGTGACATAGTTTTGGGTCGCGGTCCCGTACCGATACGTCTCTGTGTAGCATGTAATTCGGACGTAAAGTTTTGTGGATTGCCATGCTAATGGAAAAATAACAGATTGTACAAAATCTACACGAAGTCGGTGGTACCGTGTCGCTTTTTTCTATGGCTTTGCCTGTTGAGTGGAGTTTTCTGCATTAAGTTTCTGGTCGAGAAAGATGCTAATGTTACAGATAAAATGTACACTGGTCTTGGTGGCTTGTGATGTCTGAACAGTGTACGTATGTGTGGCCCATACGTGTATTTCATGTGAGGATAAGTGATTGTGTGAGTCCAGTCAGTCTTATTTGCGATCAGCCACAGCATCTATCAGCATTTTATAGTCCACTGCTGGTCATAGGCCTCCTAATTATTTCAACCGACCTTCGAACGCTATTCCCTGCCCATTGCCCCATCAGCCGGATAATTCTGAGAGCTACGAGTATCTATGTCTGTTAAGTTTGTTCTTATATGAATTTCATCGTAACTGTCGTGTAGCGATATATATAATACAGGTCTCACTATAGCTCGCTGAGTGACTTTGAGTTCTCGGATGAGGCCAACAGTAAAAGACAATGTCTCAGATCCATCGGTCATAACTAGTAGCACACATTGCTCGAACACTTTCGAATTCAGGCACTGCGGAATATCTGTCTTAATTTCCCTTAATAATTAATTTAGAAGAGGTGTCTCAGTTTTCCGAACCCTAACCAGCCGAGTTGGATTCTTCAAGTGACCTCTTTCTCAAAGTGAAACTTGCCGACCTGGACCATTTATAAGATACGGTATGTACTCGTCATTTGGTTAGACAGCAGTATTTGGTTAGGTTGCAATTGGTTAGTCCTAATCACTACTGAAACAAGGGTGCAGTGAAGTTAACAACTTGATTTAGGTAAATTAGCTTCGTAAACCTTGTGCGACGTATTTTGAGGTAACATGTGTTGCCGAACAATTTTCTTCTCAGCGTTTCTTTTATAGGCGATGGTATTAATTGACAGGTGGGCCTTGGACGGGCGTTATAATGTCTGGCGAGGAAGTCAGTGGATTTTACTTATTCACTAAGTAGTGAACTTCTTGATATATTTGACAACGATATCCCTATGATATTCGAATATCACGTTGTTATGTTCCTTAAGAGCAGTTGCAAAAGAATTGGCATGGTTATGTTGGAAAATTCAAAGTTTCCTAACTTAATAAATTTTCCGGTCTTAAAAGGCTGTCTGTGTTCCTATCTAAATCTGTAGTGCCACTCTGTCTGTACGTTCCACTTTTTTTGTAAAATTTCATGATAAATAGTCTGTCTAGCTACCTGTCTGTATGTCCCGTTATAACTTGAGAACGGTTGATCGATCTTAATGAGAATTGGTACGTAGCGAGAACAGGTGATTGTGTCGATGATAGGCTCAGCAAAGCTAATCAAGGCAAAAAACATGAAATTTTGAAAAATCATGTGTGTACAATAAAGCGTTCAACCCGAACGAAGTCGAGGATTGTATAGTGGATCGTGACTGTTGGTGCGACTTAATGAGACGGCACTTGGTGCTATTAAATTACAAGAGCATTTGTTGTATTCGCAACGGTTTCTCTTTCGACCCTATTTGAGGCTGTAAAATCCATCTGACATTTAATCAATATGAATGCATCACGTTCTGCTATTATAAGATTAGTCAACTTGTACATGTTGGCATGGAAATCATTGTTGGTGCTGTGGTTAGACGTCTTCGCGGATGGTTAATTGGTAATTTGAGCAGAGAGAGCAATAGTTACAAACGCAACGTGTAACAGTTCATGTATGGGAGGCACCAGTCTCTAGCACGGTTGAACTAAAACACAAGTCAGGCCTGCCATGATCCTTGTCCGTGTAACGGTGCTGCCATCACTCGTGTCACGTGCCGCGTTTCTTTAAGTTATTGTATTCATGACTGACTCCGTCCTGCTATTGGGTACATACCGAATAGCGTCCCATAATGAGAGGGATAATCGGTCATAATCGGATTAGTAGGCTAATTATGCATTGGCATACTTCAGATAATGGTTGATATAACATATTTACATTTGAAATTTATTGGTATTTTGATTATAAACCAGCATCTCGCCATATTAATCGATTGTACTTGTTTAGAGTTATTATTGTTGACTGTTGTTATTGCCACAGTATTGAGGTCAATGTAAATAAATGATACTATTTACGGAATCCTGGATGTGAGGCTTCAGCTCCAGCGGTTCACAACGTGTTTTGATGTGTTCTATCGCTTGTTCGAAACTACTGGGTTATTGAGGTGAGCATTGACTCACTCTTACGATGATCCATTGTTGTATACTGAGTAATTATACCAAGAAGACCACGCTCAGCCGCAGCATGTTGCCAAAGGGGTAAAGCAAAACTGTTAAACTTGTAAATAAACTCAATCAAGTTCGGTCCCAGCAAACCTCATTAACCCAATTTCAGTCCGCTGCTTTTAGTTCAGTTTCTCTTTGTTACAATCCACACTCGCAGTTAAGCCTGTTTTTTTTGTATTTTTAAGTTTTGGTTTGTATGCATAATCTGCATTTCACAAACATACTTCCAGGACACATGGTATGTGAAATCAGGCTGCAGATATAATTATGGCGGGATGGCGTCACAGTTCCACTGTAAAAAGGCGTTTTCCATCCTCATGTATTTTGTATCATAAGGTATTTTTTATCCTCACTAATATGTCCAGAGAGGGTGTGGCTCGCGGTCAGAATAGTCTGTATATTATACCGAGGGTCAATACAAAATGTTGGAGAGAGATTTATTGGTTTTTTGTTTTTATGTGTTATTGTGTCTTAACCCGGCCCAAATCTGATGCTATCCAGTGAGGAGCGGGCGCGGTGCCGGTGACGTCGCGTGTACTATCGGCGCCACGAGGTGGAGGCTCGTCGAGCGATAAGCGCTAGAGGGCACAACAGAGGGCCCGCCCCCACATTCTATACGTTGGTTCTTAGATTATTAATTCACGACGAAAATTGGTGTTAGAATTTAGCAATTCTAAAACCTGCCGTGGAAGCCTGCATTACGCGTATTACCTAAATTCAATCCGAAAGTCCACTTTAATTTTACTTACGATTTTTCATTTCACCTGAATAAATATGACATTTCAATTAATGTTCACCGATCCTTTAATTTGGAATTGAACTTTGAACACGAATCAATTGGAAACCTATAATGAGGAGTCTTATTAAATTAATACCTTTTATTTACGTTATATTTTCAAAATCATTCGAACCAGCATTACTATTTAATGGTAACAGTTCTTCCTCGATTTCCTTCGGCATTTTTTTGGTTTGCCATTACTGTTTTGCCAAGGAAAATTTTATCGTTTATGATGATGATCGAGAGAAACTGATCAAGAAGTAGAGTAATAATAATCTATTGAAACCAGTATACTGTCAGTTCTGTAAACTATGGGGAGGTTCTCCAATATGCCATTTGTTACTAAATTAAATATGGCGCTACGCCTTTACAGTAGTAACGCAATAGAACCCAAAATAGTTGTAGTTAGAGTTTTTGTCTGTTTGTCAGTGCGTTTGTTCCTGATAATCTCAGAAACGGCATAATCAATTTTGTTATTGTTTTCAGTAGTGCATTTACTCAGTTAACATCATTGAATATTAAAAGTCCGTTTCATCGAATCCGACCATAAATAAAACAGTTATAAATTTCTAATAGGGTCTATCTAACCGTAAGGCGTAGTTTTGTGAAGCGAGTTGCTATATATATTGAAATAAACGTTTACACACTCACACTACCGCACTAGGGTTCCCTGTGTTGCGGGTGGCATGGACATACACAAATATGACATCACAAACACCCATGACCCGAGAACAAACATTTATCTGTCACATAAATATTTGCCCCAGCCAGGAATCGAACCAGGGACCCCTCGCTACTCACTCACTGTCACTACCAACTTGGCTATAAGGTCGTATGGTTTAAACCCGATACTGACCAATTCGCTGAAAGAGAACTGGGGGAAAGAACAGACGCTGTACCCCCCTCCTCCTAAGAGACTGTAGGGCCATGTCCAATGCGAAAGCAGCCCCGAGAAGCTTTCTTCCAATAAGGCTAACTATCCACTGGGTGTTCAGTGTTTTTGCAACACTAAAATACTTATAAAAAATAGGTTGGGAGGTTATCGCAGCGGACATCAACGTTCCTGGATGGTCAGCTTCCACCGTGGATGGATAAATGTATTATTCGATCATAAAAAAAATATGTCTCGACGTAATTAGTTATAAGCAACTAATATTTCGTAAAGTCGGTTAGTAAATTTGTACATTTAGGAATATTTATGTGTCACAGAACTTTTGCGCGATTTATTGGCAACTTTGTTCCGCTTATTGTGCTGCGTTCACATACTATACATATAAATAAGCTTTAACGCGATAATGTTTCAAAATCAGCTGTGCTAAGTTTTAGTTCTTCGTCGATGACAACTAAAAGTGTGTTTTTTGGGTATAAATACGTGAATAAGTATTTTCCTGCTTACTCTTTCCCATACCTAGTGGTAAAATGGGCGATAATGTTGCTTGTCCATCGAAGTGGATCTTGGGAATATTTTCATGTTTATTGGGCGATAAAAAGTAATTCGCAGCAAATATTTATATTAGTTCACGCAATTTATTACAGAGGCAAAGTTCAATGCCTTGTTGATTACAAAACAATGGCATGCAAATATTGGCTCCAATATTGGTAGCGAAACGCACGGTGGGTGCGCCGCCGCGTCACTGTCGCTCCGTCACACCTTCCATAAAAACACACACATACCCGCACACTGTGTACATACCTGCTTATTTTTTTAATATATGTGTCTTGTGTTTGCATACACAATCAGTCGTGTTTTTCTCGTACTTGATGTTAATGTAAAGGACAGAATATGTTTATCATGTATTACCTTGTCTTCTATTATTTGGGACTGTATTAACATAAAGTAGGCCGATGCAGGTGGGAGGTCATTTTTTTATTTTTATTTTTATTAAGCATAACCAACAAAGACACAGATACAATTATAACAGCAAACTAAATGTTACCTCAAGAACAAGTTACCACATTATCATTACGTTAAGCGAGCAGACTGCGATATCGCGTTACATTATTCAATTGTTAATACCGATCGTTATTAAGGTTGATAGACCTACAGACGTAGGTCTCACGAAGTTTCATCGTGTGTATGGGAAATCTAAATACACTCCTTTGGTTCGGTTTCTCTTATTTGTTCTGCCAATCGCAAACAAATAATGTTGTGCTATCAATTATTCGTCAGGACAAAGAAGAAGAAATTAAGATATAAAACAGTTTTCAGTTTCAAATTATATGAAATGTATATGTACCTCACGTGGTTAGTATAACAATATCTGTAAGTGACATAGCTGGTCTTATGCACAAATATTATTACTTCGACATTTAATTGATAACGGATATGAAAAAGTTGATTTACTGTATTCTGTTCGTCTACATTCACGCGTAAAAAACCGGATTCCTTCTATATCAAAATACAATTTGGTAAAAAGTATGTTGTAACGTCTGTTCAAAGGTGAGAAGTCGGTTGTAAAAATGGAAATATCAAAGGAAAGAATGCGTGGGATAATTTTCTACAACTTTCAAAGGGGATTAACGCGACTTCAGTGCTTTGAGAAGATTAGTTCTGTATTTAGGAATGCAGCACCATATCTTAGGACTGTAGAACGCTGGTGTTTACAATTTCAACTTGGGCATTCTAGCCTCAGTGACAAGCCACGTGAAGGTCGAAAAACCGCAGTGACGCAAGAGAATGTCGACACCGTATGGCAGTTATTCGTCGAAGATCGTCATGTGACATACCGTGAAATAGGGGCATCCGTGGGCATTTCAGGGACTGCTATCCAAAAAATCATGCACGATAATATTGGCGTAAGAAAGCTGATCTCTCGTTGGATACCACATTTGCTTGACGACGCCTAAAAAACAGCCCGCATTAGATGGTGTCGCAAAACTCTGCAGCGATTCAACCGAGGAGAGTCAAAACACGTTTATGATATGGTTAGCGGTGACGAGTCTTTGATATATGCTTACGATCCAGATTCCAAGCAGCAGTCAACTGTCTGGGTCTTTCAAGATGAGCCAAAACCGACCAAAGTCATACGCTCACGGAGCGCTTCAAAAAAATGGTTGCCTCGTTTGTGGCAAAGGTCGCCCCTATTGTACTAGAAGATCGCAAGACGGTTAACGCTGACTGGTGTACCACTGTTTGTTTGCCACTAGTCATCACAGAGTTTTGAAAAAACAACTCAAAACGTCGTATGATACTGCACCATGACAACGTAAGTTCACACACCGCTTGCCAAGCAGAGATGTTTTTGAGCACCCAAAATGTCGAAACTTTAGATCACCCGCCTTACAGCGCCCACTTGAGCCCTAACGATGTTTTTACATTCTCCAAAATTAAGCACTCTTCGTGGTCAACATTTCAGCTCACCCGAAGATGCTCTTGACGCATACAAATCCGCCATTTTGAATACCCATTTCGTAGTGGAATATATGTTTTAAAAATTGATTCGAACGTATGAAAAAGTATATTAAATATCGAGGAGAATTTTTTGAAAAACGATAAATGGTAATAATGTATTAGATTGTCTATACTTATTTCAAACGACATACCTTAAAAGGCAGCCCTCATACTGTCAGTTTTGTACTGGCGTTGATAGTGGATGATACATTGATAAGAATTGTTCGTGATCTCAGAAAAGGATGCAAGATATGCAAATAAAAAAAAGACGCAATTTTTTAACTTCTCGTGTTTTCTCCATATGCTACACTGCGGTCCGCCAAACATTTGGGTATTGCTTTAAAGATTTCCACTCTGCAACAAAATGTTTGCGGATTTTTTGTCTTGACGTGATAATTTTAAATTCTGTCCTTCCTAGTTGATGTTCAATCTCGAATTTCGCCTAAAGACTCGATTACATGTTTACATGATCCACGCAACGCAGTGTGGTTGTCTAATTATCTGCATGAAAAACATTTCTGAAGTGTCATCAAAGGACAATTAAATGGAATTGGATAAATCGCAGGCTGATTGTCGTAACAAGCAACCTTGAAAGCAACATAACCCATGGATTACATCAACGCAGTCTACAGTAATCGGTACGAGTCGAGATAACGATCTCAATTAGCCTTAATTATAAAAACTTCTACCATGTGATGTTATTTAATGATCACACTAAAAGAGCTCAGACTGAATTGTTATTGTTCAAAAACTCTGGTCATTATCTTGATAATTTACTTCTTTGTTTTTATCGACTTTGATAATGATTCGACTATGTTATTTTCGCTATGCAATTAGCAAAATGGTCACTCTCGTTTGAAGTCAAATATTTTTATAGACATGAGCTATTACTTCGATGTAACGCGATATTTGTAAGTGTTTCAGTACCCTTACTTTTCGGGCTGAAACAAGTCGCTAAATATGGAGATCTGTTTAATTCTTCAGTAATAGAAATAAGTTAAACAAACGTGGCAGATTTAAAACAGGACTGCAGATCCAATTGTAAGTAATTAATGTTTATACAACGGTCTACAAAACATTTGCGGCTTATCGCCGCTGACCAGGTTTGCCACTCTCATATCAGTAAAATACAAAAAATCTCAATCTTGAAAGGAGCAGATTATGTCAGACTTTTAATAAGATCTAATTGCTCACAAACTTTAAATTAAAATATGAATTCGGAGAGCGGTCAAATTATAAACATCACAAACATCAGGTCGTGGAGTGATTGCGTTGTCTATTTAAATTAACAATCTGTGGCTCCGTCCTTCAAGAAACACTTGAGAGAGCTCGTCGTAAAATGAATTTCCGGTCATTACGTGCTTCGAACTCGAAGCCGGCACAATCAGCGAGATATATCGCTACCGGCAGGAAGCTTCCCAGACCCTTGAGAAGAACGTTCGCACGCTGACATTGTCGCTTCACTGTGCACATCTTCCGGAGAAGACCCATGTAGTTACTCTTTTTAACTTACAATCCGAGTAACTATATTCAGATTTTGAGCTATATAGCTTTCAGTTAGACAGATGGATTTGAAGTGGTGGTAGCCAAAAAGAGTATAGAGACTAAACGGCTTTTGTATTCATTTTCAAAGGAGTTCTTAAAGTTAATCGAATAAACTACTTTAAATATTGTATGGATTACTGAAGTATCAATTAACTGTGGTGACTATTAACGCCAGTTACACTGCATTGTCGCTAGCTGTTTTCAATTAATTTTAATTTTATTTATTATTTGTATGTAATAAAACTGTATGTAGTCTGCACATAACACATACACATTTACACCAAATTCAGAAGTAGAAATTGAAGTATCTTTATGGGACCACCTAATCGCAAGTAATCATCGTCTCCCATGCACGTCCGTAATATGAATGGTAACACAGATGTATTTGCTGGGGACATTAACTGACCTGCAACTGGAAAATAAACAGTTCATTTTAGAAGAAGGACAGTAGTTAACCAAGCGGCTACAGTCTTAAATTAGGTGATACAGACCCCAGCGACGTCCAGTGGAAAGTACCATTTGCCATAGACTCGTTCGTTGTTCAGCAGGGCGCACCACAAGCAGGGGAGATTTGAGTCAACGATATCATATTCTTTAGATCTTTACTTGGGTAACTCATGATTTTGATTTACAAATATCTTTTATTTTGCAGATTTTGAACAACATAAAACATGTCAACGGCAATAGAGACCAGCAGGACGAGGACGGTGAAGAAAGTCAACGGACACGTATATATGAATGGTACGGCCAATGGTACAGCCAACGGCACGCCCAAAGGTGCGACGAACGGATCCACCGATGGAACCCACGTTATCAATGGATCGACCACTGTTTCCACCTCCTGGGAGAAACAGTTTCTTCCACCACCGCTGCAGCTGGAGGATAAAGCTAGGGCTCGTAAGGTACG
>DWPT01004344.1:0-13337 GCA_018251895.1 Agathymus mariae mariae
CAGTGACATATCCTCGTTTTTGTTGATTGATCATCTTTAAAATGTGTATGTCTATCACAGTTTTTAAGGTAGTCTAAAAACTTTGGAACCTTATTGTAAAAACAAACCCGAAGCACCATAAAAGAAAGCTGAACCTTTTGAAGGCTTTATAAAGACGTAACCAAATTATGCCTATTTCTTGTTTCACAATGGAGTATATCACTTTTCGGCTTATACGTATTTTTTTTTAATATCAAATTACCGTGAATATTTTGAAAAAAGAAGAACTTAAGAATTTGGTCACAGCAAATTGTAAACTAAGCGTGCTGTCGGCGCTACAGGTTGATTTCAAAGATTACCATTATTTATCAACCTCTTGTGTGAAAATAAAATATAATGGCTACTTCAATAGTCCATTTCAATAATATGTTTATGACAAAAAAGATGTCAAAGTATTTGTATGATTCAAAAACTTTGGTAATAAAGATAGAAAATGTGTCACGCGGACGAATAAAATGTTATTACTAGTCACCGTTTTACTACAAACTATATTGCTTTCACGTTATAAGTAAAAACATTCTGGAAAAGTAATATTTTAATACATTTTCAACAACGCTAACTACATATTAGCAACACAGCTCCGCAGTTCTCTCTTAGTGAAACGTATCACCGAAATCACCCAAACTGTAGGTGACAATTAAAAAACACGTTCATATTCAAGAATTGTGTACGTCAAGAATGATATGAATATACATAATTACTGCATCACAAACAATCCAAGCAGAATTATAAACTTCTATCTATTAACCGCCATATAAATATGGACGTAGAGTCAAACCGCAGACGCTTCGCTCGGTCACCTGAACAGTCTCGAACGTTACATAGTTTTCATTAGTTTATCTTGCCTTAAAGATTGTATCATATAACTTTAAAATCTATAAATAAAAATAAGTCCGTAGAGTTGCATCACTCTTAGAGTTATAGACGCAAGACCGCTTGAGATGAACCATAATCACATTATAAAATCATTCATAATAAATTAACTAAACCATCTGCACATAGCTATGTATCCATTTATTGTTAATAAAAATATATTTCAAAATATAAATCAGTCTACTCAATACGTATCCAAATGTATATAAATACATTACTAATACTTTTTTTAAAGTATGAAACTCTCAAATGTAATATGGTTTAATGCCAACTTAAACCATATAAACTACGTACCATACGTACTAAAAATGGTTCCAACATTAAGATGGATTTTGATTTGGATTGAATCTGGATAATAGACTTTAATTTTAATTATCTACATTAATTGCAAGCAGCCGGCCAGTGAGACAGTCAAGCAGTTTAACTTGAATCATGACAGCCCACAGATGTTCAGTGATAAAAGAAAAAGAAAGATGGAATATTCATTTCCCTAATATACAGCTCATACAATACAATACAAGTGAAAACGCGTTACAACAAAAAATCCAATAATTTAATTGTTGTCATGAAAACAAAAAGATAGATAAGAAAAAATATATGTTTTTATTTTACTGCAAGGTAAAAAGATACTTCGTTCAGCATATATGATTTCGATATCAAATCGGCGCTCGGCGCTGTTCACTGAGGATTCAAAAAGGAGTATGGATCCTATTTAATGATAGATGCATCTCTGCTGACACCTAAGTCTATTAGTGTGAACTGAATATAAATATTATGTAACTAAATTAAATAATCGTAACTAGTCGTTGCTTACAAAATAATGAACAATGGTTACTGTGCTACTAAAATTATTATCTGAATTTTCATCTTTTCATTGTAACCTTGATTTAATAAGTGCAACTTAGAAACTAAGTAAGAGTGTTAAATTGTAGCGCTTCCTTTATTAACGAAACGAGAGAAACGAGAGACATAAAGTCTACATAGTTGACAAGACGCTACATTCAGCCCCTGACTCACTTAAAATAAGTATTAAGTCGAAATTAGTCGGGTAATATTTTATTTCATCCGACAAATTTATGACATTTTTTTTCTTACGAAAAAACAATGCTGGTCCTCCGCTTCCTTTTCGGGAACATTTTGGTAATGCCATTGGTGTTACTGAAGTGTATGAGCGGCGGTGACCATATACCATCAGGTAACTTCGTCTAAAAACTGGTGTTCTGTGACGATCTGATGGAGGAGGTACTTTCCCATGCAAATCTCTAATAAGATTGCAATTAGTTTTTTTTTTTTTGTTAATGTAGATTCGTAGTAAAATTAGGAGTAATGATTTGTTGGTTCGAACTATACTTACTCATTACGAACCCAAATTAAAATCCTAAATTTTTCAATTTTCAATGTTATATCCATATCACAAATTAATTAACACGTGCTTTGGTGAAGCCGGTTGCGCTGGTTATGTGGGACTCTCGATAAACCTAGGGGTCTACCACTAAACACCACTCGAGGTTGGTTTTGGCCATACGGTCTCTAAACCTTCACCTGAGGCGACCCCCCTTAAGGAAGAGGGGCGCTAAGAAGAAACCTGCGAGCTCTCCGTATTTATATAACTTCGTATACTTTCAAAAGTTTGTCAATTTTCAAAAGTCGTGATGGACTTAAATCCCTTCAATGTGAGAGGAATGTTACAATAGTCTAGCAGTCCAGCAGATAAGTACAAAATGAGGTTATAAGAGATTCTTTCTATATTCAAGTCCAAGCCAGCATCCCGTGCTTGTGGTGCAAGTTGCTGATCAATGGATAGACTACATATATAGTGTTAGTGGTCAGTGGTAATATTGTTTATGTGTAGGGTGATAACTAATATCACCTTCCAGTATCAATCGTGAAATGTTTTTGATGAGTTTTGTTTGTCAATTACTCTTCAGTAAAATCCTTAGTTCTGTAGAAATGCATAGTTGGGCATTGACCACTTATTGTTACATGGACTGTCAGCTCATTTGTTGGTTATTACCGTAAAAGGTGGTCACTTTAAGATTAAGGCATATTCAGAATAAGCGATATTCGCTGCTAGTGCAAGCAACGGTCATGCCAACAGTGAATACCGTCAAACGTCGTCACTAGCAACTGCAGCTAATAATGCTTATATCTGAACAGGTCTCTTAGTACATATTTGCAGCTAACCTAAGAAGATCTGTTCATGAACTATCAATGGTCACTAATTATTGCTGAGCTACTTAAGGAATTGGTGTCTCTGGACCCGACAGCCATCCATTACACATCAAACTGTAATACAAAGTTCCTTGACACAATTGCTTTATGACAAGATTATGAGGTACACATTGAAGTGAATTATGGAGTCAGGTTCAATACAAAGGTTCAAATACAATAGGGACATGTTCGAATACCAATTCTTGAACTACATATTTAAGTTACTAAGAAGGCTAGCAATGAAAACACTTTTTGTTCTTAGTTCTTTCTTCTATCTTTCTCTTTCATTGTTATTTTTCTAGAGCTGTAAAGTTGTAACTGAACACTTCTAATAGATCTTACAACAGCTCCAGCACCCAGCATTATTAACTTGTACTGAATTAATACTATTTGTCATATCTGTAGGTGCTATATTTATAAAGCTCAGACTGATAAATACATAGTTGGTTTTACTAACATAAATTATATTTAGGAAGTAAATGAAAAAAGAAGCGTGTCACAGATTTAAGAAATATTAAAAATATTTATTTCACCAATTAGAAACTATCTTCACAAACCCAATTATGGCCATTCCATTGTTATTCGAGAGTGGTTCTCACTGGCCAATTGCTATTTTTGTTTAATTACACATTTTATTCAAATCTGTGAGTTAACGCTCTCATGTTTTACTTTAGCGTCGAAAAAATGGTCAGAAATACGCCAAAAATGCCAAATCCAGTAATCGTGACCTGGTTAGTTGTGATAGATGAAAATGAGGGAATTTTAATATGTATTTACATTTCAATCCAAATGTTTTACTTAGTAATTGAATTGAATTAATAATAATTTAGAATCCTTCCGCATATCACTTTGTAGTTTCTCGTTTGGCACAAACTACGAGAGTATAGGCACTCATTATGTCAAACGTATGCGTGTGCGCCGGCTCGAGCGCTCAGATTCTTCTCAAACCTAGCGTTATCGCACACATAGGCAATTAGTCCAAGTTGACCGGAGGCGACAGCTTACTGTGATTGGTCGGTGGCAGCGTGACGTCGTCGACGACGACGGCCTTCGCGCCCGATTGGTCGACACGCGTCATTTCGTCGATGACACGTTTGTTCTTATTTTGAACGCAAGTTCCGAAGTACTCGCTTTTTGTTGTAGTCAACAATGGGGGTTCCATTGTGCACAATACGTTGTATGCTCGCGAAATTATTATTTTGCTACCAGATTTGGAATTTGACTGCTATTCATCCAAAATGCTAGCAATTATCGAGTTTCCGCAACTCCTTATAATTGACACGGGTCACGGGATAAAGTTAAAAAACTGACGAAAACGCTTTTAGGGCGGTCTAAATAACCAAACAGTAGCTGTCTACGGTAAATCCCGTTGACTTTTAAAAACCCTTCTCAAAAGTGCGATGTGAATTAGGAAACCGTCGTATTGGTTTATTAGATGCGCGGGCTAGACGACCGAGGTAATGTTGGCTGAACTTTGGCAAAGTTTTAAAAATCGAAGTTAACTTTGCCGGCTTCCACTCCGTGCTTCAATAAAATATTAACGGACACGGCGAGTCATTTTTGTTTTCGAATACGCATTCGAAACGCTAATTGACATGGGATGTTGTCGTTTCACGTTTTAATTGATAGATTCGCACTTGCTGCAGCTCCAATAATTACTTTTTATTATTTCAAACAGAGGACTTATTATGTTTAAATAAAAGGTTTGCTGACGGTTGCCACTCAACGAGTTCAGCGTTCGCTTTGAATACTGGTTTTCTTATTGTTTTAAAGCAACTAAGAGTATTATTTTATCATTAGCAATTTCTTCTTTTTTCGTGAATTGAGCGGATGCGGTATAAAAGAGCCGCATGTCAATTTAAAACATTGCCTATATGTTGTCTGGTGCCGCTTAGCGATTCAATATGTCTTCATTAAGAGAATATCGAAGCATCGCATTTACAAGCGGAACTCTCGATCTTGATCCTTGTCCAGGACTTATTGCTGCAACGTTTCTCTTGATACTTCGAACGAACTTCAAGTGGAAATTCCTAGATGAGAATTGTTTGTGACTTAATTAATATTACATTAACAGCTCTGAGAACACAGACGTGTACATACGTATAATACGTATATATATTGATATAATATGTATATTGTCGGTGTACATCTGAACTAATTCGTTACTTGTAATATTTTAATACTAATGTTTAATTACCAAAAAACGAAGTCCAAGAAACTACAATTTTATTTTACCGTTAAACTTAATTTATCCACATGACAAAGAGTCCTAACGAAATAGATATGTATTCAAAAATGTGTATATTTCTTTTTCCTACAATCAAAACTAAATCTCACTTGAGTAAGTATATAAGTTTAACAAAGATATAATAAATTCAAAACTTTTACACATTTTTTTTTGTTTTCTTCGATACGTATGTGTAATTCATTTCGATTATACATGGACAGCGAGTTCTTTTTAATAATAGATGTGGAAGTATGTTCGTTTGAGCGTTTCTTCAATCATAATCGAATGGTTATACGGGTTCTAACGAAACTGTATACCTATTAAGGAGCTGAATATATTTATGGAATATGAATTAGAATACTTTTTAACGCATATAATAAATGTGATAATGTTCCATGTTAGCCCAGTAAAACACCAGTTAATATCTCATATTCTGTACCATCATTTATGGACATACCGAAAAAAATACAAAACTTTACATTTAAAAACAATTACGATAAGTTCAATTCGACAGCTGAATTATATGAAGTCAGTCATCGACATTCAACCAATCCATTAGAGCAGGACAAAACGAAAGCGGTACTCTTTTATTTTGCAAACTTAATATTTAAATTATGGGAATGAAGTTAATTTAGTATTAGAATAATAATCTGTGGACGGCGGCCACCCGTTTTGAATTTCGAACTGGACGGGCTGTTTTTTTTCTTTATTTTGTTTGTTCGTATCGATCGGCATTCTGTATTTGTGATTCTTGAGATAAAGACGTATGGATTTACATATGTTATGTCAGCGGAGGTCCAGCGAACATTTAAATTGGATTTATTAGTCCGTCCCTATTAAGAAACTGAGCTACGTAGGCGGTTTTCATCGAGGGTGTTCTGATGCTACCAATAATACAGATACGATTTTTAAACTTTTATTATCAGCAAAATAATGACTGTGCTTACAATATTAGAAATGTACAATTTCCCTGTGTCCTACGCGTTTTTACACGGGTACTCACAGTGTGTTTATTATTTGCTGATATTTCGTTAGTCAGTTGGAAGATTGATAGATAGAGTTGAGCCGTGACAACGACGTATACAACTAAGTACTTATATTAAAATTATGACATACAATATAGGTAGTGATATAGTATATAACATATGTACCTGGTCGTAATTCGCGAAGTCTTTTTCTTCGTCACCGGAGAGGTCTGGAACGTGATGTACGACGTTCCAGAATTGTCGTTGGAGAAGTTAGTAACATAACTATTTATTAAACTGCCAATAAAACAATATTAAAATTCACGATAAATTCGTTGTTATATTTTTTGAAGGAGTAGGATTCTTAATTTATTATTTGTAAAGCTGCAAAGAATCCTTTCCCGAGAAAGGATTATGGCGACAACAACAATACAAATCTTGTTACAAACAAAAGCAAACATTATATTTTTGTACAGGTTAACCTGGTGAAATGACGATCAGATAAAGTATAATAGTTTAAATATTATCTCGCGGTGAATAACTTGATGTTGGTGATGTTTTTATGTAACAAAGCTGTTTAACACAATTTATATATCCGACGAAAGCAACGTAGTTAACAATGGGATTTATTTTTTATTATCTACAGGTGGACAATATTAATGATTGACGATAGGATTCATAAAATTACTGAACCAAATTTGATGCAGATTCAATAAGCTATCCTAGTAATATGATTAGAAAAATATATGTATATTAATTTAAATTGCAACGTTTGTATTTATTGTGGTACTTATCTAAATGATCAATATGTATATTTACTGCACGAAATTAGTTGAAGATAAACTTTTTTACTTTTAAAGATAATTTTTAATCCTTTTTCTTTTCTTTAGTTTTTATATTATATTATATTAAAAATACATAATAATGGTTATATTAATTTATCTAACCTAAGATAACTTTCATAATGAAACAGACCTGTGATCAATTAAACAGCTTGTAATTGGATCTTACAATCGTTTGATTCGAGCAGATCAAGCCTACACAGAGCATTGAACGTGAGACCTTTATCAACAGGACAAGACAACTGCCTTTATAAAAGGTCCTATTCAAAAAGAAATTCAATTCAGACGGTATTGTGCACCGAGACAACCTCCTTTGACCAATGTCCGCCCATTAGGCTCTATTACGGGCCTAGTAAAATAAATACTCAAACGAAATACAATAGAATAAAAAATGTTCATAACAAGAATTAATTTATTGTCGACGATCAATAGCAGTGTGGGTGGAGATTAGACGGATATAGACGGATCTCAAGAGTCCATCTTTGTCAAGCTCTGATACCGATTTGTTAATGTCGGCTTTTCAACAGCGGCTATTTAAAGTTTGATAGCTGTTACCAGTGTAGGCAAGCGATAGTTTTGTAGTATGATCGCTGGTCTAGCGATTTGGAGATCTAGATTCGATCGCTGCACGCTCCTCTATTCCTTAAATATTTGAATATATTTAAAATTGATTACCACCTGGAGCGGGGAATAAAAGCATCATAAAAAACCAGATAGTTTACTTCAGATAAGATCGAAATGTGATTTGAGTCTACAATAATTCGAATTCATTCTGATTGCTGTTCTTGAAATGATATGAATTTTGTTACTAGAAGACGATTAGTAGAAGAAACTAGTTCGATATCTGATCGAAAATCAAGTTCGAGTCAAAAGACAGCTGAGACAGAAAAGCAAATTCAAATCTAATCGTTTAATTTAACTCAACATTTTTCTTAATGATTTATTTGAAAAATGCAGTCAACTAGCGTGGTTAATTCCAACATAATGGCCATTTGTACTGACACAAAACCCAGGACCGTCAGTAAAACGATCATAGACTGTGATGCTGAGGTATCAAAGTCGTCACAGGTGCATAGTTTCGCTCACAATCATCTCAAATTTATAGATCACTGCACGCTTTAATGAGAATCTAACACAGTAGCAAATGTTTGAACAATTCCAATTTCAAACCTTAATTTACAAATTCAATGACAATAATAATAACTTCAGTATATCAAAAAATCAACTTTCAAATTAAAGTTCGGAGATAGTATCGAAAGATGGAACAGGTCGACAATGGAATCGAATCCGATAGAGCCACCTGAATCTCTGATATTTTCCCATGGTCAAACTCCGATAAACATTTTAACAAAAAACCATTCCAGCCAACCTTTGACAAACAATTGGTCAAAGGGATTTTTTTGCTCAAAACTACCTCAAATGTCTGCATCCATATGTTCGAATATCGATAATATTGTAACAATACCGAATAGGGTTGGCACCCAGTCGCCTGTATGGAAAACAACTATTGTATATCATTGTGTCTTTCTTTCATCAATTTTAACAGAAAAGGGTTTAATAGTGTCATTTTCTAAATTTCTTTGTATTTTTTTTTAATGTTTGTGTTGAGTAGAGATTAGGGCGAGATAGATATTTTTCGAGATCATCTAGCGGTTTAAGAGTTATCGAAAAATACGTTTGTTGCAATGTATGTTTTAATGTAATCATTTAACCATTAAGTTCATCAAAATTTTTTTTATGTATGGTTTTTAATTGATATAGTGTTAAGTCGTCACTGCAATACTTAAGCACTTGTCCCATGTGTCCAATCCAACTTCCCCTGCCCATGCGCCGTGCTGAACAAAGTACAGGTGGCAATGAACAATCTGCCGTGCAAGTCGTGCTAAACCGTCCAACTTAATCCGACGTAATTACAGTTTGTGGCTCGTCTGGTCGTTATCGACAATTCATTCAAAAAACAAATTAACGTTGCGTTTATAATTTCTCTACACCTACCATAGCTTGTCGTACAAATGTATCGCGCTACAAATGCTCCAGAAACCGACGAATGAATCGCTACCCACACTCCACTTCACTAAACAGTGATTGACGTCAAGATTGCAGTGTTACTACCTGTTCCTTTATGTCGGCCATGTTTGTGAATGATGCCTTTGACCATTGTCCAACCTTTTGATCCAGGCTCCGAATTTAATCGCACAACGCATTCCTACAGCAGGTCGGGGCTCATGGATGTATTGTATTGAGTTACAACCAGTTTTGTGATTTTTTGCCATGATCCAAATAGTATTCGATTTGTCTACTCAAATATTTTATAATGTTTTATATTGTAGATAAATTCACAGTCTTGTACACCATAGATAAACCGGAGAAATTAACTTATAAATATGAATTTTAAATCTAAAACAAATATTAAAGTGATATTTCACAACGGAATTAACACCTTTTAATTTACAAGGTGTTGAATTAAGTCTAAGAAGAAGAAGCGGCAAGAAACTCCCAACCCAAACTCACATGTTCAATTCATTATGTATCATTAGCATAAATATAATAATTAGTTAACAATCAAAAGGCGATCGCATTGACTTAAGAAGAAATAGACAGGACCCATTTTTCCAACCGTTTAAACTCGCGGTCTGTCCAATGTTGCAATGTCTCAAAAGCTTATTGTTTCGTTTAAAGAGATTAAGTGGGTGTTAAAAATTATAAGACATACAGTCAAAGGAGTGAAAGATAGCCCGATGTTCATTTATGATTTATATTGTGTTGTACAGTATGTTGGTGTATTGTTCGTTTGAGTCGGAGCTGCGACGTGGGCGTTTTGTTAGATTTATAATAGTTCGCCCTTTCCTTTAACTAAATTATGATATTTAAGCGGGATTCAATATGCTTAATATCATTCTTGCTTATTTGCGTGGTCTAATCGCTTTCTGCGTGCAGAATTTAATTAAATAAATTTCCTGTTTTGCTGTTGAACCAGCATTGATTTCTGAAGATTCTGTTTGGGAAAATTTTATTCTTACTAATGTTTTAAGATTCTTTCTTAAAATGAAAACATCAGTTAATAAATAATATTTTATCGATTGCCATGTAACATTTTTGTGCTAAGTTTTCGTAATCACATTATTATTATGCTCTAAAACTAAGTTTTCTTAATTATATTATTAACAAAAATTATTCAAATATTATTTGGCAAAGTTCATCAATTTTTATGCTGATTTAATTTTATTACGTAACTTCCAAAATATGTACCTTATGAAACTTAATGTAATGCTCCTAATAACCATAGAATTTTTTTAGTAATATTAGTAGGCATACTCTAAAAAAGACGGCCACTTAACCAATCGTTTCAAAGGTTCCATGTTTCCTACGCCGAAGCTTATCGCTTGATAAACTGTAGGTGTCAAAGCATTTACGTCTGCGTTTCCGGACGCCGCAACGACATAAGGTCGTATCTGCAACTCTACATACAACGCTGGGAGCTTTCCCATACCGGGCACTTCGTGACCGCTCGCCTTGTTAACGCGATGACCCGAACCGAGATTATGCACTTACATCCGTTTGAATGATGACTGCTTAATTGAGGTCATGTGAAACCTATACTTGCCGTAAACAAAGTACAGTTCTTTCACAGTCCATCTAAGTTTTTGCGTATTGATTTTTTAATTCATCATTATTTCTCTATTGAATTTTTTCTTATATTGACGGAACTGATTTGATTATTAACCTTTTCCGATATTATTTTAAAATAGTTACTATACAAAGAACAATATGAACGTAGTTACTGTTACTGGTAAGGCTTATATGCAAAATCCTACTACACTGAATGACTTATCTAGTTGCAATGAGACACACGATAAAACTTATTCATCAATCAAACGTATCGTTTATGGCTGTAATAACCCTTTCTAAATCTAAGTACGACCAAACGAGTCTAGAGCCAAATACTGTCCGGCTATAAAGATAACGAAATTAGCATTCAGTATTTATTATATGTGCTTAATGTCAGGGCAGTGAAGCATTATGTAGAACATTGTAACATTGTATGAGGATTCTGTCTGTACCTAGTATAGATACAGGATATTTTAGTAGCTTGTTCATATCACATCGATATTTATCTGTATGCTCGAAGTAAATTTTAAACTAAAAACGTCTTAATTCTTGAAGCTTCTGAGTCAGTCTTATTTTATTAACGATTCATAAAATTGGATTCAAGTTTACATTGTTTTAAAACCGAACGTATTTTCAGATTATTTTTTTAATTCGACTTTGCAATCTTTACTTTGATATAATTACGCCTATATTGTGAGCATCTAATATTTTAGTAAGTAAACAATATTGATTTCAGTTTCTTTTTTGCAGTGGCTTAATTTGTGATGTGTCAAAAAAAAATTAAAAGTATTCGTGTGCCTATTGATTTATTTTCAGTTTGGTTTGAAACATTTGTGTCTATTGGGCGTTAAATAAATAAATATTGAGCACAATCGTAGTGCTTCGGTCAGTAAAAATAATTTTCAGTTACACTTTTGTTACTTTGTAGTTCAGGCAAACAAAATAATGAGCGTAGAATAGTGTAACATATAAGACACACTCGAGTAAACCACAGAGCGGGCTAACTGTAAAGGCAGAGGCGAACAGTACAATAAATTTGACGGCGCGGCCGCAACCGAGATCGGCTTTCTTCCGATCGCCAGATAACCGAGGAGTGACCCGCGTGCGAGCCAAACATGGCCCATTGTCTTGACGGTTCAAACGTCAGGTGAGACTCACGGAACGATTAGAACCGTACGATTACAAATATCACGATACTAAATTTGTTTCAACGACTTTTCAATTGAATTCCTATTTTCAAATAGGGAAGCATTTTGTATAAAATGACATGGTTTTCATGATTTGTCTCCGCGAACGACGGGTTAGGGGCACGGACCTTTAGCAGCGATTGGAGGCCATAATATTGTATTTATTTCATTGGTTTCAATTGGGTCTACTATTTCAAATAACGGTCTAGTTTGAATAGAGCGGTAATGTTGTCATCGCTTGCTTTCTTCTTTTGCCGCTTGATAAGATTGAAATCAAAACTTCGTCTAACTTCCGATTTCCTGCATATCACATCATGAACCAATAATTTAATTATCTCGTTCTCAACTTTCTAAACATATTTTGTTTCTACAATAATTTGCCATGTCTATACATTTAGAGCTCTCTAGCTCTCTGTGAACTGTGCAGACTATTAAAAGTGCGCGACTTATTTCACACAACTGTTAATTGGCTCATCAACGCGGTAACCCATATTTACCATGAAGATAATGTTCTCTGCTTGATTATCATCACACTCAAAGCAGATTCATAGGTCATGGATCATATCATAATTTACAATTTTAATATATTTATTTACTGGTAGGCTCAATCATGTGTTGGCCTTTTCCTTAGTAAGGTACACACGAGTTTCTATGAATAAATTTGACGCACATATAAAATTGCTATGTTTTGTGTATGTCAGTAGAAGTACAAACGAGTAGGCTGGTTTGAACGTTGGTCTTCCTGACGGGGGACTAGTTCGGTTCCTGTACTGACGTCGAATGTTTACAAATTATGTGCATTTCACAAATTTATTATCGCTTTCAAATTTATTATCATTTATTTTTCAACTTTATTGTCAAATCTTTTGTCACAATATCTTCTCCGGCAAGGTTAAAACCATGGAATTTTTGTTCACGATCCTATTTGGAGACAAGAAGCATAATAATCTACTACGCTATAATTCAGGGAATATATTTGTTTTGGTGGTGAAGAATTCTCTATAAATATGGTGTTAAATGGGCAACTTCAAGGGCCCGTTAAGTCAATAATTAATTTATTATAGAGGAAACATGAGGATATCAGGATACCTACATTTGGATAATTCTCACCTTTGTGACAAAAGTCCGAGCCTAGCAGTGGGATAATTGTGGGTTGTAGCGCAGATAAATAACGAAGGTAAATAATGTTATTCTTTTTTTTTATGGTAACAGCCGACAAACGAGCAGACGAGCCACCTGATGGTAAGTGATCATCGACGCCCATGGACATCAGCAAGATCAAAGGTATCACTGATGCGATGTCGGCAAGGAAATGAGAAGAAGGTAGGTACTGGCTCTCAAGCCCCCAGCCGGAACACGACGAGTCGTTTGGCGGCTGACTCAA
>DWPT01004345.1:0-13335 GCA_018251895.1 Agathymus mariae mariae
GTAACTTTGCCGAAGGTAATCTTTGGAACTATCGTACCTACTTGAAAAATTACTTTACTACATGATATTATGTATATATCATTAATTTTTCAACCCAAACGAAGTCGATGCGGGCCGCTAGTTATTTAATAAACAGTAGAATAGTCCAGGCCGGTGTGTTTATAAGTATGAAAACTTTAAATCGAGTGTGTCCTTATGTTACATATATGTAATCACTAATTAATCTCCCCTTAAAGTGGGTAAAATAATAAGTTAAAGCGTAATGTTTTAAATTCCATGAAACAAGTTATAAATGGAGCATTCCGTTTTCCATCTGGGTTATATAAATATGCCTATTTTTATTGTTATATTTTTTGGATATTCAATAAAATCTTATATTTGGCGTTTAAACCGCTTTCCAGTGTTTACCTACACGACTGTAGGTCAATCGACCGTATTTGTATAAACCGAGTTTATATGTAGTCCGCGTCGGTGTAATTTTGGACCAATGATATATGGATGTATTTGCAAGTGAATATCTTACACATGGTATTGCCTTTTATGGACTGTATACGAGTTACTAAATATGAGAACCACTTGCCAGTAGAATAAAAAGACTGATTGCTCATCAACACTTGCCGAATCTTCTAGTAAGTGGATCCTTCTAAGTATACTGAGCTCAATATATTCCAGTTTTCTTGCAAAGAAAATATTAAAACCGGTAGACAGACGAAAAAAACCTTTTGCATGCTTTTTTTGACACAGAAAAAATACTTTGACATTATTAAGCCACAGATTATGGGCAATTCTTGTACTGGCTTGCGTCAATTCCACAGATAAGTAAACACATCTATCTGTTCTGTAGATATTTAACAAGTCGGGAATCAAAATGATGTCCCCTTATTTTCCATGCAAATTTATTATCGACTTGGGTCATTGAAGTACTCGTTACTCTCAATCTGCATCATTACTTAACGTTTTCAAAAAACCTAAAACCCACAACAAGCCCCTCGTCTACTGAACCAAATATTTATTTCAATCATAGTTATAGTTTTCTTTGACGTGGCGAGTAATTAACTTTGCACTTGTATTTTCCAGGTAAGTGGCAAGTTTTCCAGACGCTTGTCGAAAAAGTAAGGTATAATAAGGTTTTCAAACAACGTCTCGAGGAGAAGACCTTTGAGGCATCGTTACTTTGAGTCACGTTAGACATCGTGTGCGGAATTTGTTAAGCTTGGCCAAAATAGTGAATATATTTTCTCTATTAACAAATGTTTCGTTCTCTAAATAACTTTTTTTTCAATTGTAAATGCGACGGAAAAACTGCATCATAGGTGTCTATTTCATAATAATATTACCGCCGTCGTTCGGCTGATGCGTCACGTTCTCACACGGTCTACGTTGCGCACACGCTTATCAAAGCCTACGCTGCAAATAATGCCTGATCCAAGAATTACATTTAATTCACCAACGTAAATTAAATCTATTAAACTAATAACGCTTAAGTAGCCTACTCAAAAGCCAAATAACCCAAGTGAAGGAAGTGTACTACACCAAATCATCCAGATGAATTAGATATATTAAATAAAATCACTCAGGTGAATTAAGTTTACTGAATCCCAAATAGTACGTAGTGACCGCGATATAATTCGCAACACATTTATGAAAATTAATAAAAAACACACCAAGGAAACGTACGTGGTGGCGATTTTCCAGATGATTTTAGTTATAAAGGCTATAGCGATTGTTCTTTGTCCATTCTACCATCCTTTGTGTCGGTATTTACAGCCACTGAACCAGCGGATGTACTGTAAGCGACTTGTTTTTTTTACTCGATACTGGTTTTGGCTCTACGGCCTCTAACCCGACATTTGTAGCGACCCCTCCCAAAAAGGGAGGGGAGTAAGTGACTTTAAAATAATCTCTTATATTTGTAGAACTGCTTAAGTACAAAAACATTACCTCTTCATTATTCACGATGTATATTTGGGATCCATATTAGATACCAAGATTATAAGATATCACGTAATATTTAATTACCTTCGCCGAGTGCTGTCGTAACACGTATGGCTACTAAAATTCTCATTTGAGTAATGAATACGTCTTTATTTAAGATCATATTTAATGTTAACTTACGTTTGTAGTTACCAAAAACCAACAAAGGTAAAAAGCAGAATGTAAAATTGATTCTTATATTAAAATCGTACTGCACGCTCAGGTTATGGTAAAACATACTGCATTATATCGAATCACAGTACAACAACGCTTAAGTGATACGCGATAACATCAGTGATAATTACTCTTTTGATCACAATAATATCAAAGATTATACGATGTCATATGTTTGTTATTTTAGTTCAATTTCGTTTTTACAGCTCTATTAAGCAAAGGTGAATTTTTCCGTTCATTTTATAGCTCCACACATACCCTGCCGCGCCTTTATAGTCCGTCAAATTGACACTATGGACGTTTATAGCGCAATTTCGCGATGGTTTGATATATATTGCGCCGCCCCATACCGAGGCCATACCGTCCGCGTCCTGCAATAAATTGCTCGACCACAACAATATGACCTTGGCTTTCGTTGAGTTTACTCGGTGTTAATCTTTTTAAGGTAATCATGCATTGTGGTAGAATTTTTACCTGTCTAACTACCAATTTCTTTCAAAAATTAACAGTGAAATATGTTTAAAGAAGTACGGTTTTAGTTCTGGAGAGCCAGTTAAAAACTGGATTTATTCAGCCTCCTTCTTCAGCTAAAACGTGTTAATTATAAGGGTTTGTTACATCAATCAACTTATCAGTTCCTCGCCAATGACTCTGGACTTTAGAACTAACAATCAGATGCCAGTTACATAGATGGATTATAGTATGTATAGGTTTTATTCGATTCAGAAATGTTTTATTACCATTGAAATTTTTGTCTGATTTTATTGTTAATAATACATTAAGTTAAGTATTATATAATTATACTTAAGTATACATTACATTAAGTATCAATTTGAAAGGTACATTATGCCGGATGGACTTAAGTTATATATCAAGTATATTTAATTGTTCAACACGAAGTAATCGAGGTGGGTCGCTAGGCGCATATTAATATGTGGTTACTGGTGCCCTACTAACATTAAAAATTCCAATATTGGCAATGAGTTTTATATCAAAGTATTTATCGAAATATTTTATTATTGCTTTTTTCCATGTAATAATTCCCAATCATGTAACAGTTTACGGTTTATGTAATGTTATTTTTAAGTAGTGAAATCTAGTTAACTTAGGACAAACAGTGCTATTATTTTCAAATTTTCTTTATAAGGAAAGGATTTAATCAAATTTGAACGGAAATTCTCGGGTCGACAAAAGGTTTATATTAAAAGCATTCTCTTCATTTTAATGCGTAGTCACACAACCAAGAAATGATCCGTAAAATGTATAGTAAATTTTCATTTACGATTATATACATACAACGTTCACTTACTTTATCCACTATTATTATAATCGTACGCACTTACTTATTTGATTAAATAAATAATAATAATGGATTTATTTTGTAAAATTACTTAAGTTTTCTATTAGCGTCCCGGCTCGAAGGATCAAAATAAGTTACTTTTAGTACGTTTACTAATATTCAAATTAAGCTTCTAATGAGTAGTAGAGAAAATGTGTGAAAATCCTTTATCTTTATAGATGTTTTTAATCTCAGTATTTAAGAGAAAAAATCTGTTATCGAACTATAAGCTTTAAAGGTGTAAAATATATTTATTATCTTCACAACAATATCGAATATTAGAAATCTACCAAACTCTAAAAACCGACTCTTTGTCTCTAATGCTGACTGTAAACCGAGCTATAACAGCCAAAGAAGGTATGTTAAAAAACTACCCAATTTAGTTGACCATAATACTAGTTGACCAAATCTCATAATATAAATATACCCTGACGTGCATAGTCTATTAGAGATTATATTGTGAGGGTTTTTAAATTCTTGATTGCTTTCGATGCGAATGCCGTGGTTGCTTACTGAAATAAACTGGATATGCGATAGACCGAGTTTGGGTGTGGGTTAGATAGATAGTTGGATAAGTGACCGCTAGGAGCATGAACGCTTTCTTACTTCGGAGCATAAGTTAGGTCATTGTATTGATCAAACTCTTTCTGCACCCTTCAACTTATCGGGCATATTATATTTACATAACACTGGGCGGATTCGAATTATATTTACATTCCTCCCTCGCTTCGCTTCAAAAAAACTACCTTACACTTAGAAACAGCGTTGGCATTGTTTTAGGACTGGCGTTTGCTCGTTGTGTGAATTAAAAATACAAATATTTTGTTTTAACATTATTATTTATAGACGGCTTGAAATGAAACGAAAGTGAAAACCTATATAACCCTCATGTCATAAATTCATCAGTTAAAATTTTATTATTCGTATACATAAAAGAAAATAGTAATCCACCACAGCATCATGTTCGTGATCGTTTCTACCGTATACATGTAGTCTGTAGGACGAACTTCCTTCGGAGGTCTACCCGGAGCGTTATGAGATGGAGTTCTTCAAGAAAGGCTTAAAAAGTGCTCTCCTTTACCTCTTGGCTCGCACCTGTCCATAGACGACGGTGACTATTTAACATCAGATGACCCGCCTGCTTTTTCCTTAATCCTTAATATCAATAAAGAAAAGCGACCATCTTTGTTGAATAAGTCAATAATTATTCGATGTTATTCGATTGTTAAGTTAATAAAACTGAATAAAATTTCAAAGTAGAGATCTTAAAATAGTTTTTTTAATGCTTTATAGAAATATAAAAATATACCTAATTCATTTTAAAACATAATATAAAAGAAGGATCGAATGCTTTCTAAATACGAACAATAGGTAGGTGAAATACAAGGAACAAAAAATATAGGATTATCTATACACGCTCTCCAGAAAATTGACATCGCAACTATTTTATTATTAAAACGACTCGTCGTGTTCTGGCTGGGTGCTTGAGAGCCAAAACTGTTTTCTTACCTTCTTCGCATTTCCTGGCTGACAACGCATCAGTGATACCTTGCTGATGGGCATGGGCGACTGACTGAATGGTTAACTGAATATATTTTATTTTAAAATTGATTAACTTTAACTGAATTGACAAAAATACAGTGACCATGTAGTGTATCCTTAGTCAACATTTAAAAACTCGATTTTCATGTGCTTAACTACTTTTTTCTACTAATTATATAGATACGGTAATGCGTGACTTCAACTCCATCTGGTGGTCTGATGTAGCCTTGGTTGGTAAAACGCATGAAGTTAGTGAAAGCCTATTCAATTACAAGTTGGAGATTTAAAATTGTCCTCATTATAATTTGACGGGAACGCCGACTCGGTAGTTATCAGGGACACCGACGTAGTAGGTATTAGTCTTGGGTACCTCAGAATTGTCTACAATATTCTCAAACTATACCTTTAAATGAGTAATAAAATGTCTCCTAATTTGGTGAAGAAAAATGTGATAAGTTTACCTCGAAATTGTCCGCAATGTTCTTTATAATTATAACTAATCTATTTTGAAATGTGACATGAGTTTTAATTTCATAATAACTTCAAGGCATTAATGACCAATTGCTGGGCACGAATGTTTTCTCGTACCTTAGGAGACTCAAAACGTAATTTTTCCCTTGTGAATTTGTTAAGAGGTTAGTGTCCAAAGTAGGAAGTTCCAATACTATCTGAAGGCTTTCAATAAGACTTTACGAATGTTATCATCCTAATGCTGAGTTTAATATCCCAAATAACTTATGGTATCCACGTTACGAAGCACTGTGAACTATCACTCACGCGCTCACTACGTAGGGCTACGGATGCTGCCACGCGTCCGATCCGTACCATGACCGTCACATGACTGCCTGCGTTCATCATAATACACATCGCTTGACAACTAACCCTCTACCTACCGACCAGTCGACAACAACCTTCTCTAGCGGTATGTAGGAGACGATGTATTATCTCTGTTGAATAGGTAATACTACACAGGGTATACAGCACAGAAGCATGCGAGAAATTTTACTATTGCCAATCAAGGATATATTGTTACTATGATTAATAGCATAGATGGTTTCAATCAGTTTTACTTAACATAAGTCCTTCAATGAAGCCCAGAATTTTAAAATATTCTTTCCGTATAGGTCTGCTTCAATGACTATTTGTGAAACTTATAATATATGTATTTGACGCCAGTGAAAGCAAAAAATGCTTTACATCTACACATATGAATGAAATGAATTTGAATTTAATTGAAGTGAATGTGTAATGAAAGCTTTTTTCCCAGCCATTCCAAAAAAATCTTTAAAAAATTACTGCACATTACTACAGTCTTCAATATTTTCTTTTCTGTGAACTATATTCCACAAAGGAACGTAAATTGTGTAAGACCTCAGAACATTTCCACGAATTCATGGAGCTATTTAATTAATTCTTCTTGAAAGCAAACACGAACGGAGGTTCGTTTTGTTGCCGAGAATCAAGTTATCAGATCATTTGAATAATTTCTACGTTATATTTTCCTTTGCTGAGCCCTTTGAATGTTTTCAATCAGTTACCAAAGAAAGTTTTTAATATCTGATTGTATAATTCTTAGTGACTGGTGATGATGATGATTAACAGTGGTGATTTTTAGGGAACTTGTTATGTTCAAAGCCGACATGTAAGCAGATGGACAGTGATCTTTGCCATGCACAGCTGCAACAGAAGGGTAGTTGTCAGTTGTGGCCTAAGAGAGCAGCAGTAAACAAATACGTTTTTGAACAAGCTTTTCAACACTATAATGGTATATTACTCTAGAACACTTCAAAAACATATGAAGGTTAATTTTGCAATATTTTTCGGAATTAACGGAAAATTCACAAAGTTTATTGGGTCTAAAAATAAATTACTTAATGCAGAGGTTCTTTATGTAACGTGCTGGAAACCAACTGTCGCTTCTCGTAATTAAGCATGATTCTTGCAGTCATAAAAACGTTTATGTAATTCACACACGGTAGAACTAAAACTTCCAAAAAACTACATTTACAGAGGACGAGATGTATTCATGCCTAGTACTCAGTAGTACTAGGAGTAGAACAATTGTAGGGTTTATTTTATTTTTGCGTATATTCACGGCTATATTCAGAATTGATAATGTAAATAAAAATATTTCCATAAATAATACACGTCAATAGTAATCCACGCTGGCTATGCCGCCTTCGGCTAAGGCTTCGTAATACGCAGGCGCACAATCACATACTAACATATTTACTAATATACACACGTAGAACGTTCGGACTAGAGCAAGTATTAAACAGTGCAGTATAGATACTATACTCACTATACGAAGTTATTTCTCTCAGTTCGACTTGATAATATACGTACACAAGCACACATACGTACACCGATTAACGAACAAGAGTTATGAGACTACCAAGCATCCTACAAAGTAGACTGAGTAATATTTAACAATGTATATATATGCTCTCGGAGGCTAAATACTGCAAATGTTTGTCTCTTTTTACTGTCGTTTTTTGTTTCATCGAGTTTAAAATCACAACGGTACTGAAGAAGTTTCACTTCAAAAAATTATATATTTTATTGACTGTAAATTTTTCGAAATATTTAGTAATTACTCGTTTTTTATGCGATATTAAAAATGTATTTCTAAAAGCCTGATCATTCAGACTTGTCTTTTAAATCATTTTGTGACAAAAATACATGAAAGAGTCCGTTCTTTACTTTTAGATATTATTGTTTTCAAACAGACGGATAGAGACTGCTTCATACTGAAAGTGCGCACCAATGCTCAACTATGAGAAATGTACAATTGTTTCCGAGATAATTCTGTTTACGGTGATGGCGAGGGATATTTATTTTCCTGTTGGCTAAGATATACTTCTATAAGCATATATTCACTATTCCCATGCTTCCTATTCCTTATTTTACAGTTTAATTAATTTCTTTTATCAAAGAGTAAGTGCAACTTGATATGACTCTAAAGATATACTATGTATATTTGTATTATAGAATTCATACACGTATAATACTTTAAGGTATGGGAGAGGGGCTATATTGCGCAAAAAAAGTCGCATAATAGTTTAAAGATTTTGTAATTCGTCAATTTATTAATAACATGTAAATTTTTTTAGGAGAGTTCAAACCCCTTTGATGGTTACCCTCAAACCGCGCCTTGCTTAGAACGAGGTGAATTTTCAATTATATTTACGATGAACGCCATAAATTTATCTGTTGAACAACACATCAAATAAATGGTAGCGAAAACGAAGCTTATATATTTTATCTTTATTATTATTATTATATGTATTTAGTTTACACGACGATTTAACGAAGAACTAAGATATTTGTGTGGCTCACTGTATTTCATCATATCCCTTGACCATCGGACATATACTCTTACTTTGAAATAAAGAGCAGAGGTAGCGCTCATGACTAACCATTACCTATCATCTGCAGTTCCAGAACCAGCTACAAAAACATATCAATTTTAAGGTCATACCTACCCGTTCTTTCGTTACAACCCTTCGCATAAATACTAAAATCAAACTACCCCCTGCCTGGCCTACCGCGAACTTTATCAATCATTGAGACAATCGAGACGACTTATCGTAATCTGATGCTTTTCGTTATTTGTCTAACGAATATTAACGTGATTTAATAAGACTTTAAGATATAAAAGAGAAGTCATATTTGGTTAGAGTTTCTACTCTACTTATATAGGTGAGTTTAATCTGGTAAATAGAAGACTTCAAAGTTCTTAGAGATTCTTTTAGAGCGTAAAATATCATTATTGTAATATATCACACGGTCAGAATAATAGGGACCTGACATGAAATAATAGCAAATTGTATTCCCATTTTAGGGAGCTTCCAAAAAATATGTCATTACTTGTTATAAATATTAAGTTGTTTATAATGTTATATGTATAAGAAAGTGTTTGTTACTTTATAAAATACTTGTATATATAAAGTACTCCCATAAAAGTGTCCATTTGTTACTATACATTTTCAAATATTATTCAGATATGGCCAGCTTGATATTTTAAAATAATGCACTTCTTATGACTTAGTTAAAATTAAGTCACTGTAGTATTGTAGTATTGGTCAATAAGACAATAAATATTATTGTTGATAGTAGCAGGCGTTACTTTGCGGAATTATTTGTTATTAAATTAGTATTAATTTAATAAATATTAATTATGAAACTATATTTGTATAGTTTGATTTAAGATGAAATCAAAATAAATGATACGAAAAAAGAACTTATTTATATAGAATAATAAAGAAGTTAACTTTCAAAACCTACTAACGTACTTCTGAACGTAGTATTTTGTATATCTATCACAAAGAAGGATTCATTATTATTTTTCAAGCCATATTGGTTTCCTCTGAGAATGAAGTTAGTTAACAAGTTATCAAGGTCACCTTTAAGAACATTATGAATAACCCTCTAGTGTGCAGGTTTCCTCACGAGGTTTTCTTTCACCGAAGCAAGTATAATTAATTTGTAATGCGCACATTATTTTTCAAGTTTTGTTGTATTTCTGTGGAATTAATATTGGCAATTTTCGGATTGCGTTGGTGAAAGCCGCAAGAACAAACAATTGCTTGATGAGGACGCGGGCCGTAATTTTTGAGATAATCGCATTCAGGCCGAAACAGAAAATGTATTCTGTATAGAATATATAATAATGTACCTTTGCGTGAATCCCGAGAGTACTCTCCGTAGAAACATAAACTCACAAAATTCGCACTCCCTTTTTATAATATCGGTAAAGCAAACGCCCCTCGTTTCGTTTTAGAACAATTAAGTCTTACGCTTTCGAAAAATCACGTGCATTACGTAAAGACATGATTTTTCTCGTTCTGTGAATTTGAAATATATTTATAATTTCTAAGTTTTTTATTTATGGACAGATTGAAATGAAATTTAAATATTAAGTGATGTTTACTACAATTTATTTATGAAAACATTAACGAAATCGTATAACCCGTTTCTGAGATTAGCGCGCACATACGTACTAACAGACAAAAATACTGACAACTATTGTTTTGGGTTCTATTGCGTTAATAAAGGCTCGTAATAAGTTTTTCTCATATATACTTCATGTAAAGAAAGCGATTAGTTAAAATTTTACTGTTATGTATAGATGAAACGCATTTGATTAATAATCAGATCTACTATTCGATGATCTAAAGCACTATCTCAGTCATATCATCAGAACACTTTAAGTACTGTTGGACTATTATAAGTTTGGCATCTAGAAGTGGCAAATTATCTGACAAGAATATTGTAATAATAAAGCAAGCATCAATTGGTTGCTCTGAAGTTTTCGTTTCTATTTCATTACTATTTTCGGTGAGCTTTCAATAAAAGTTATACTTTTATCTGTTTCACGGTGCTGAAATAAAAATATCGTAGGTAAAGTATTTTTATCATTTCCTTTTTTTATTTTAATTTATTTGATCAATTGCCAGGATTGAATTTATGTTCATATAATACTTTGTTCGTTAATTAATTATGAAGTAATATTGAATGAAATGTTATTTTTTATAATTATTCTGTTAATTATATTTATATGTTTATTATTTCATAAGTGATTCTAATTTGTAATCTTCATAATTAACAATAAATAAAAGAATTAATTTAATGCGCTAATTGTTAGCGACGCATTATAATACCCTAATTATATATTTCATTAAAAAATTTGAGTTATATTTTCACCAAGTTATGTTATGCATACTTTAATATACCATACGTATGCCTTTTTATACGACTATATGCTTTGCATACACCATGTTTCTTTTTGGAGATCACTCAGCACCCAGTGTAATCCTAACGAAACTTGTGAATGTTAGACCATTTATCAGCCTGGTTACTGACGACCGTTTAAAGTTCACAGTGAAATATATTTAAGAATTTTACTTGGAATTTTTGAGAGTAATGAGACCTCTAGTATTGCTAATATGTATGGGTGAGGATTGACCACTCACAATCTGCCCGTTTGCTCGTTTCTTCAGTACAGACACAAATGAAATACGATAATATTAAGTTGCATATAAAAGTCTTAACTGAACCTCTTTCACTTGATACTAGGACAATATATTAATACACGTACTATTAATAAGCACAATACGTTATAAATGCAATAAGCGATCTTATCTAATTAAGTAGATATCTCTTTACGAGAATCGATTGGTGCAACTAAGTACTTTGAATCTTAGCACAGCGTGTAATCGAAGTTCGCGAAGTCATTAAAACAAAGTAACTAAAACTAAACTTGACTCAATTTTTCTAAGAATATCTAAGCTTAGGAGTATTTGTTCGCAGACGTTCCTGGGAGCGAGCCAAGATCGAGACGGACATGTTCTATACATGATATAATGTTACTTTATTTGTTTTTACTTATACGTAAAACGGATAATGGCATGTTCAGTTATTTACATTCCATCAGAATAATGTCTTTAGACATGTGAGGAAATGAATGAATGGATTAATCAATGAATGAAAGAAAAAAATAATATATAAATGGAATTTGTTATGTTCGGTATTCAAATGTTATCAAGCCTTATCAAAAGATTCGGGTAGCATACGAACTTCCGAAACGCACTTTGGCTACTATTCTCACTTTTATTTCCAATCATACTGGAGCAGCATGATCGAGTGCTCCCAACGATGGGATGTTACATGTGGGAAAGCGAGACGATCCGAAGCGACGAAGTTAGGAAAATTTTATTGATTTCTGAGGTTTTGATTTTACGATATCAACCCATAATCGGTTGAATTTATCGTTTTATTTACTAAGCTGTTGCTTGCTCTGGGATTGAAAAAACGTGCAGTTTTATTTTCATATTCCACAAAGACATATTTAGCTTAATCATTCTGACTGAAAATCCTAAGGAATATAATAACATAAAAACATTTTTTTTAAACGTTTACACACTCACACCACCACTGTAGGATACCCTGTGTTGCGGTTGGCATGGCCACATACAAATAGGACAAACACCCATGACCCGAGAATAAACATTTATCTGTCACATAAATGTCTGGCCCGGCCGGGAGTTAACCCGGGACCCCTCGCTCGGCAGGCAGGGTCACTACCAACTCGGCTATAGGTTCGTCAATATTTTGTATTTTCACAATAACTAATTCTAATACCTTTGTTACCGCAATGGTTTCAGAGGTATTCATTCATATTAATCCATCTCAACACAATAATTAGTATTTAGTATGTACAAACTTAAAAACGATTTAAGTAAATCGTAGCCAAGAGATTCAGTCGTAATACGGTCACATATACGTAATACATTTCGGTCGACATCCATTGTCTTCTAATTTAACTACAGAGTCGTTTTTCGTAATTCGTTCTTAATAACTAAACTGTATTCTTATTAACTTTGTCTTGATAGCGATTTTTGTAATGGTTAAAGAGCGATCGTTTCTTATAACAGCGAAACGTGTACCCCATTTATAATTTCTATTTTCTCAGTTATTCAGCAACATTTTCTCACTTTTCACACACTTCATTCATATAGATCTTAATACGCTTTGATCTTTTGAGGATTCGTCTTCAAATGGCAATTTGGCTTACAAATCGGTGAACGATGGAGGCGTGATGTGTTTCTGTGTTAGGGTGTGAGAGATTACTTCCCCAGCTTGTGATGTGTTCATTAACACACGAGACCATAGCTAATAGTTGATTAATTTATATATTTCCTGCTAGTTGATGGCACTGGGCTCTGTTCCATGCGCTTTAATCCCGGCGGTTCCCACGCGTGATGGTAGGGTTCTTTATTTGTCTGGCTTGGCATCATCCTCTTTCAGTTCTTTCTCAGTTTTGAAGAACCAGTTGTTGTCAAGCGGATTTCCTTCTTTAATCTAAACTGGCAATGAGCCATCTTTCGCTAAGGATGCCGAAGGGCGCCGGTGTCCTTTACTGTCTGCTATTTACATAAAAAAATATATATATATTTCTGCAAAAAATGCTAGTCACATTGAATAAAGCTTAAAAAAGCTCTATCTTTATTATAACAATTATAAAGATTTAGCAATTAAATAAGCCGATTTGTGTAGTACACAACAGAATTTACAGGATAGAATAACAAAATTTTACTACACGGTTTCAAGGTCACAGCAATGTTAATTAATGAAACTTAAGATTAACATTCATTCTCAAAGTGTGTGCAAAATTATAAGTTATTCAGACAACTGGCGAAATATGAGTAAATTTAAGAATAAACCAACGCTGGTTCGAAGGAAATCATAAACTTGTTTGCTGACCGTCTTTCGAACTTTATAATCGAAACACATTTATTCAAGTG
>DWPT01004346.1:0-13335 GCA_018251895.1 Agathymus mariae mariae
GAGGAATGCTGGCAGATAAAGGTTCACTTCGCTAAGAATAAACATATCGAACGCGTTTACAATGTGTACAATATACCGTTTTACTGAATGTTTTCTTCGTTTCAACAACTTTAGTAATTATAGTGAAATGCCAGTTGTTTAACAGATAATTAGTTAAACAGCTGGTTTTATCTTTACATCACATTTCAATCGATTATTTTGCAGATGTATCGATATTGGAGGTCGTATTTAGTTAGCGTTGACCGATGTCTCGATTGCGTGTTTCGATTTTCCGAGATCTTGTGACCCGACGTTTGACTGATGATGGTGATAATAAATAATAACTATATTCAAACACTCACAGCCTAGCATTAGGATTCGATGTTATGTGTGACATGGACGTAACTAAAAACGAGTATGACATCACAAACACCCACGACCAGGACCCGAGAACGAACAATTGTCGGTCACATAAATGTCTGCCCTGGACGGCAAGCGAACCGGGATCCTTTGCTCGGTAGGCAGGTTACCACCAACCGGGCTCCAGGCCCCCAAACACGACAAGGATGGTGTTATTTGGTTCACATAATTTTTCAGTAGTCACAAAAACATTGTTGTTTTCAAGTTCTCGTAATCTTGCACGATACTGTTTTTAAGTAGTTATCTGGATTTGAAAATCAAATTCCGAGTTATATTAAGCCGCCGTCTCGAAACCTAGCACACTGAACTTGGCAACCATTTATTCAGTACTAATGCGTTTTCTACAAATATAACATTTTACTACGTCTTTTTACTTATATCCATATCATTTGGAACACCTCCAACGTTTCAGGGTTGTTTAAGTTTCATAGCTATATCAAAATTTATATATTTAAGTATAAAATCTGTAACTCTATAAGAAACCGTTTAAGTCCTTGCACGTATAAAACGCTTGACTTTCCTGACAATCACAACCCAATTGACCTAGGCTCATATCTCCGCTCGGTGTCAGTTAAGACCACGGTCCACCAAACTGACCATGTGCATTTAGCTAACCGAGTAGCTAATGCTACTTGCTTGTTAAATTTGAATCCAAACCCCCGTTCGAAAATGGAATTAAAAGCACTCTTTTGTCACTCTCGAACTTAATAAAAATGTTGTAGATAAACCCCTTGTGGTATACTGTGACGAATGTGTGGGACAGTTTTTACCAGCAGTATCCGATGACCAAAGGATGTTGCGGTGTCCACTTCCTCAGCGATGTTGATCCGTATACAGGATGTTGCCAAAACTGCGCATGCCTCCACCTCACGTTTGCCCGACTTCGGTGAAGTTACAATGTTTTAGCAAACATGAATTACTTACGATAATAAACATTTAACTGTTATTGCTTACTATAATTGCAAGTTAAAATTTACCTCTTTGGTATGATGTTTCGATATAGGCACGGTTAAAACATTTGAAGATACAATAATATTATTAATTTTGATTAAAGTGTAAAATGGTGTTCAGATAGGTCTCATGTTACCACATGTGTCATCGATATATGTATATATTTTAATAATCGGTAATATACATCATACAACATTAAATAAAGATATTTAAAATATAACGTTATTGCTACAATGCGCTCTCTTCCATATTATATTTGAGAAGATGACAGCGTAAAACAATGGAAAAAGATATCAGCGGGTGTACAAAGTACAGATCACAATAAATCGCTGCACCATGTGATGTAAGCCAAACAATAACAATAATACAACACATATATTTGACATTACATTCGCTGGCAACAACATTTGTTTTCCTTTTTTTTCCTTATAATTGCGCCTCCGCCTCCCCCCGAAAACCAATAGCAACGCTATTGATCGCTATTAAGGAAGCTACCGGGTCTGTATAAAATTTACAAACGTCCTGTATCTGTAATGAAATCTTATGTTTGTAAATTTGCGGGATAAAATAAGGTGTTCTGTAAATACATCTACGCACGTAATTTTTTGCTTTTACTAATGGTTAAGTAATATACATACTACCAAATTACACACATACATCAAATAGTTAGTTTGTTTTTAAGTTTTATTACTTATATTTTATCTGTGTCAAATAATGTATCGATAACTGATTTTGTCAGTTAAGGTTGTTGTATGATTGAGAAAAAAAGAAGGATATGACGTTGTATTGACGAGTGCACGTTGTAATTAAGAAATTAAATAATTCCCAATATCAAACTTCGAATTTGTGTCTACATCCCCACATATATATAACATATTACGACTTAGACAAATGAACTAAAGTACGTATATGATTACCTACTGTTTTGTAGTATTCTAGTAATAGTTGATATGTTCAAATGACACTGCCCCCGTGCATCTATGTAATATTATATTAAACGGCGTGTTAAGCAGTTTTTTATGGTCTACCAAGTGGAAAGTAAGTGTCGTATATCACCTGGTATTCCGTTTCTACAGTCCAATTTAAACTTTATTATATTGATGTAAGGTTAAAAATCGAGTGATCTAATGTAATCCCTTGTTTTATGTGGGCTTAGCACATGTGGAGTCTGTGAGACACTCGCTTATCAGATGGGTAGTGTATAATTACATATTATCATCAATGTTTACGGAAGCATATGTATTTAACTACGCTTAGCCAGTTAGAAATTAAGTGGTCATCCAAACTAATTTTGATTGCGTATCGTCTAAATTATAAACTACCCTCTGAGGGAAACAGTTTTGAAATGAAAACCATATCTTATTTATTTAATTAGGGTACAAACGTATCTACATTGAAATAATAATTGAAATTGACTAACATTGAAAATCCCAGAAAATATAATTTTCCTTCGTTTAGAGTAAGTAAAAAGAAAAGTGTGCGTCAGTGACACTGCACCGTATTGTGTGTACATATATATATTATATAGCGTACTCACGTATACAAGTATACACATTCTTACTCTACAAAATACTCTACAAAATTTCACTCCTCGTAACTTTTCCATGCCGCGGACTTCACAGTACTATTAAATCGATTCTTGTGGAGTTAACTGCAAGAAGCTTCACAATGATATGTTATTAACTGTGTAGATTGTAATGTGTGTTATTAATATGTATATATACTTACCTATTATTAACTATATAATATACCTAATAATAATAATATAATTATACCTATCACAAGTCAGTGTTTGGCCATTTACAAAGCGCATTTAAGTAATCTTCACTCTTGACTGGAAATTCAATTACAGTGTAATGGGATGAAAACATTGTTGGCATCATGGCTGGACATCTTCATGGGTGGTGATAGGTAATTCGAGAAGGGTAACGTTTCCACAAGGAGTCGCTGTCAATAACAATCACAAACGAAACCTGTATCAGTTCGTAGAGGCGCTAGACTTCATTACGGTTGAAACACAGGTGGATCTTGCCGCAGCGTCTGTCCCTCACCTAGAGTGATGAGTCATTCGTTACTGCCGTTTCTCGGATTAGATGGCGGGCTCCTTTTTTATTTTTATATCAGCCATTTAGATTTTTTTTTTTTGTATAAATTAATTCTTCCTTCTTTACATTCAAATTCCTAATTCTTACTTAAGTTGCTTGGGCTAAGTATAATTTATTGTTGTAATTATAATATTATTATTAACTAATAACAATATTACGAATGACATTAAATGCGAACTATTAATGCTATAATATAATTATTAATTGTAAAAACGACTCGTTGTTTCTATGACACTAGAATCACTATAAACATAAGCACAGTTAAAGAAAAGATAGAATTTATGTTTAGTCAACGACTGTACTTAAATATTTTAGTTTTGGCCATCGATCTGAATGGTATATTAAAATAATATAATACAACGTGAAATGGTTGAAACTGGCGCTAACAGAAACCCGTATTTCAACTGGATTCATAAACCACGAGACGAAGCGGTCGGAGTATCCGAACGCCGAACCATCCATTACAAGTGGTAGGCGGCCATTTACATTATTGCTTTGCGAAAACAAAGCTGCAAGCTATTTCAGTCTAAGCAAGTTCAGATGTTGACACAAGAAAATTCTCATGAACGGCCTACCATGTTGACTCAAATAAACACGTGTTCCGAACGGCGGCCGAGCTGAGCCGCGGCTGTGGGAGTGTGGACTGCGACGGTCACGCACACAACCGAGCTTCATTCATAACGACCGTGAATGGCGGTGGTCGAGCGCATAGTATATGATGCAGTGGTTCGAGTGGTTTGTCAAACACTGCCCATCGATTTGTTTAATGCCTAATTTGACTGTCTACTAAGCCTCATTACTTGCACATTTGAACACGACCACGCTTCATAAACCAACTTATTGTGTATATTTTTGTAATAACACTCAATTTGTTTATCACTAAAATTTGGGCACATTGGATCTAATTCAATGTTCTTCAATTTATTTCAACACATTAACTTTTATTTATTTATTAAAACTTAAACAAGTGAATATTACTTCCGATATGTTAAAACTATTTATATCATTGTTGTGAGTTCAAATTACGTCACGAGATTATTGAATATTATATGACTCAATATGTTTGTAAGATATAAAAGGCACCGTTAAGGTAATAAATGCAATAGTAGTTGTAAAATTTGTAATATCCAAAGAACTCAAATTTTGTGTTGGTTATTAAATGAAAAAAAAATTCAAATCAACATACAAATCATTTTAACATAATGTAACATATTTGTTCAACAAAACTTTTATATCAGGTATACAATTCTACTATTGATTAATTGATCATACCATATATACAAAATATAGATTTTTTATCGAAAAATATAAAAATTATTCATTGTAAAGGCACTTGTAAAACGTGTTAAAAAGTTACTTTTTCTATGACAATCTGTACTTGCCAGAACATAATGACCGCTACATATTCTTTGCCGCGAAAGCTCCATAGAAGTCATGCCCGCCTGGTACCGCGGGCGGACCAGTCGGCGGACATGTTGCTTTATTAATCGCGATACTGACCGCTGCCAACGCAAACAGATAAATTAAACATCGGAGCCCAAACGAATCCCTACATGTTCCTAATGGAACAATTACGCAAATATCACGCAATCTGCGCCGGCTTTTTAACAGTAAACTGATAGTTATTATGGTGTAGAATTCTATACACGCTTGCAGTATTCGAATGTTTTTTAAATAGACAATTAATTATTCTTTTAAATAAACAGGTAGGTTGTATGGTTCCGTAAATTCAAATCGAACCGTATCGTACGTTAAAAAGTTATAGATGACGCTTCTGAACTTTAGATTTTATATCTGAAGGAGTAAAATTGATATCGTTGTTTACCCTTAATTTAGCATTTACTTGACCCTAGTATGAAATTCAAAGCGAGATGATGTTATATTTAACTGCAAATAAATGTTAGTGAAAGTTGCTACTGAATTGAGTATAATATTCCCATTAAATTGGCAATAAACCATACCGTCAATTTCGGAGTCGGAATTTCAAAAAGCTCGGAATTTTAGTTCCGATTGTGATACTATTTTTCTACTTTAACAATTCTTTTTCAATCCCATGAAATAATCCAAAGTACGCAACTATCGTAGAAAAAGACCTAATATTAGTCACTCGTTCACTAACTTAACCCTTTTTATCTTTGGTCTTATTTGTTTTCTACTAATAATGTTAATAAAGTATATTATTAAGGCGTATTTTGTCATCTATTCTAATAAACATAAATCAAATATGTAACAATTTTAACACTTTTCTAGTGACAAGTTAAAGTGAGGTATTCATAGAAACAAGTTTTTATAATTTGTAGATAATTTTATCGAATTGTATTGTAATGCAGAACGCGTCGGACGCGGCGCACGCGCATCTATATGGCCCCGTCGCCACCTCTCGGCTCAAGCTACCGTACAGTTTGCATACTAATGTCACTTATATACTAAAACTGTACATTATGTTTATAGACAACCACCAATTCATATTGTGTACAGTTACTTCAATCGTATTTTATAACGTCAGCCTATGTTGGAGGAAGTAAAGTCATCACAAATATTTCGTTAATTTACAGCAATTTTTTTCATAAAGTTTTACAATTTCAATAACTTTCTAACTTGTTATTAAAAATAATTTTTGAATTCCCCCCCTCCCAACACTCCATACACTTTTGTGGTTATTAATAAAATACATTACATACGGCCTATTAAAATTGTATATACTTTAAGCTTAATCCAGCCAGATATCGTAAGGCACTATAATCTTAGTTATTCCTAATGTGGTTTTAAATATAACTATTTCAAAATTAATTTATCTACCAATATAACACTCCTCAGACGTGTCAAAGATATGGTTTTGTTTTCTTTTTTTTTATATTCACCTAAAGCCGTTCCCTCCAAAATGATCCCGCTTTTTTTCTACCGAACTTTTTAAGGGAAAGATGTCTATACCAGCCCGATAGCGGAATCAAAAAGATTTCATCCTTGCTAATCCCGTATAGTGGTCCCTTATAATTGAGATGGTGATGTCGCGATACTTTTTGGAATTAACAGAAGACAAGAAATTGCGACGCAAGTAAAAGGAAGCTAATTATCCCGCACTGAACTAACACGATTGTATTCAAATTAACGTCTTTCAATTGTTAACATGAGGCATGTTAGGTGTATATTTACGATGTTCACCGTCTGGATATGAACCCGCGATGACACCTAAAGTAAAATTAATGTCAATTACATCTGATTGTTCAGTGTGAAATGTATGCGGAGACCAGCGAGGAGTGAGTATTAATTACTCGTGTTTATTTTATTTATTTAAACTTAATTATACCTAATATAAAAGGTGGACTTAATGCTAAAAGCATTGTCTACCAGTCAACCTCTGAGCGGCATTAATATATGAATGTATTAGCTATAAATCGAGATCGTAATAAATGTAGTCATGTAATCGTGTTGTTATAATGATTCGAAAGATGCACTATATTGAATTTATAGTAATAGTTGTTATCGACTTTTAATTCTGCCCTGTAATATATATATAAATTATATTTCAGTAAAACGGCTGAGATAGCGATACCGCGTTACAGATTAGTGACATTCCTCATTTTACCTACAACTTAATGACTAGCAGACGGCCGAGGTATTGCATATCGCTATTAATAGATGTTAGTTAATTTCATCTACACTGACGGTGTTTATTTAGAGTTACGCATATATTAATATACTGATTAATAGGCTTCAACATGTTGGCCAAATGTGTGCAAAAATTTAGTTATAACGATCTAAAGAAACTACATATTTACCAAAATTATCAAAGAATTTTTCAAAGAAAACATCTGTTAATTAAATAGTTACAAAAGCGTTTAAAGATCTGAATCTTGTGTTGCCGAATACAAAAGTAACGCATTTTTTCATTGGGTTTAGTAACGAGTAAGATGGATGACCATTAAAGCAAAACTAATAAGTGTTACCATGCCCTAGAAGGGACGTTAAAATAGTCGATCGCGATTATTATTGTTACACAACAGACACTTGGGTAGTCCACTATCCTCCCCAGCAGTGCTCCTGTAACATAAAATGTATTGGAATCATCCTAAAATTCTTATTTGTGAAAGGAACCTATAAGCTACAGAGGGTTTTTGATAGTAATATATTAATTGAAGTATTTTAGTTAAAATGTAGTCATACGTTCGGCCTATTTGCATTAATAGCGACAAAACATGATCTTAAACTTCTAGTGCAATGAACCTACCTATTCTGTACGTATACCCAATTAATTTGCGCATTATCCTGAAGTGAGTGCCTTAAATATGATTTATCGGTACCATAAATCTGGTGGTCTCTCGTTGTGATATACCAAAGACGTTTGAAATCCTGCCAACTTGCTCTTCCGATACACTAAATATATATACATGTGCAAGAGGAACAGTTGATATAAATAAAAGAATCATAATTGTGTTCGTCACGTGTTTCAGTCCGAGTCTGTTAAAAACTAAGTCGTTATCTGTATAAATATTATTAAACGGGATTGGGAATTTCGTGAGTTAGTGTGTATGCGGAGGGTAATCTCCAGAAACACGGCACCTTTTTCAAAAATCTTTTACCATCTATACAAAGGTACATTATTCCGGATGAATATAGGCGATTTATTATGATTGTAATTAATTATCCGATAGTATCGTTAGAGTAATAAATTCTAACACTGAACAGTCAATAGGCACAAGATATTTACTATTAATTTAATTTTACTCAATTATTAGCAAATACTACATTTTCTAAAAACCTTGTTTCCATTATTGACATGAAAATCTTTTGATTTTTATCTTTAAAAAGTCAGAAAAGTTTAAAACAATTTAAATTGATATTTTTAAAACAATTTTTACTTCTATATAATATTTTTTAACTTCGAGTGAAGTGGATATAATTAATATAATTATACTGGATATAATTGCTAAGTGACATCTAACGCCATCTATCATGCCGCTCGAACAACGGTAGGTATACGCGAAAGCCCACGTTCGTATTAGTTTAAAAATGATTCGTTAGATGGCGATGAACCGGCTCTTAACTTTATGTCACATAAGGTAGATGGCGTATTATTCTACATATTGATATAATAAATACAAATTATAAATTAATAATTGATTGTAAATTACATATTTGTTCTTAGTTTATATTCAGGTAGATATAACAATCTTTTAGTAAAGTTCATATTTGCCAGTCATGACAGAATTCTTTATTGAAAATTTAGTTTCACTTGAAAAATGTTTTTATAGAGCTCTCTTTAAGAAGAATATTTGTTACGGAATTTACAAGGATATATCTTAAAATCAGGATACACTTGGATATAGCACATAGATTGCACATATGAAGCATTTGACCAACTATAGGCTTAGGATAGAGTTTCGTAAAAGTTGAAAAAAGATGAAAAAGTACTTAATATTTCTTTAAAAAAATACAGAATATCAAATTAATCAATCGCAGTACATTTCTTTGCGTAATGGGGCAATAAAAAACGAGTTCGGCATCGCGGACCGTTGTTTGCGTGGATGTGACGTCACGGGGTGGGAGGCGCGGGCGGCGAGGCGTGGGAACCGCGGCAGGTGCGCGCGCGCCGGCCACTGATCCTGAACACCTATACACACACACTTACTCTAAACCACACAGACACAAGGAACACGCTATTGAGAAAGTTCCGCTTTTCCAACCTCCTATATATTCCGCTAGGATCAAGTTATATCGATCGAGCCATGCTCATAATCGTAAGCAGAATCGAGAAATTAATGCAAGAACTCTGGCACCGCAGCCTCCGGCAGTTCTAATTGCTAAGGTTAGTGATTATTTTAGAGATTGTACCTGAACCAGTGAAGGATTTAAAAGTGTTAATGATATAGATGAAGCATTGAAAACATACACAGATTCAAATAAAACTACTATCTTATAAGACGGACAGGAATGTATCACAATATAAGAATATACCTATCGCAATAAAATATTGCGTCTCAGTCCATGTACAATGCTTTATGTCAAAAATGGGTATGGTCTCGCACCAGTCCTACAAAAATTCTACCATAGATATAAAAACAACGTACAAATGTTTTTTATTCATTTCGACACCGTAATCAATTTCATTATCTTAACTGGCAACAAGAGCTATAATGTAGCATACCAATAACGATGAATGAGCTGATCTGATGGTAAGTCACCGCCAAAGTCACGAAACGAAACGTCTGTTACAATAAAGACATTAAACAGTCGTTACCACCTAATATAGAAGCTGGAACCACTTTATTCTTATGGATATGGAACTTTTTATGTTTGCTTCCAGAAGACAGTATTAGCTAATCAGGTAGACAACCCTACCGGCATGATTGGCATCGGGATTATGGATGCTTCATAACCCAACGACCCCTTACGTAAGAGACCAAACTCCAAAGCCTCATCCTTTGTACAGCCGAGTGAACCACTAAGGAAGCTTGGACTCAGCTGCACAGAAGGCGCTCCTTTAATAACATCATATCATAAAATGTGTTCAATATTTAAAGCAACGTCAAAATGTCCTTAAGTAAAAACGCTACTGCGTAATAAACCATAGCGGACCACGACGAGCGAGATTCAATAAAAGTTGATTCTGAAATTAGATTTTCTCCCCGAAGACCGAAAAGGGAGTTTTTCCCCTTTGATGTTGCATAACAGAGTCACTCATTACACCGGCGATCATTCGGCACAGACTAGTCGTCATAGTTCCGCGACAAATATATGTGACTCAACAACGAAAGGCAATCTGATGGGTTCGTTTCTATATAAAGCGTTAGGTACAAATGTGTTTGTTAATTTTTCATAAGCTCATTTAGCGCTCTGGTGAACAGTGGACAATTCAATGTCGCCAGATCCCGCCAGTTGGAAAGCGTTGAGCTCTGTACCTCCTACGATGTGATAGACTTTTTTGCCGTTTACCTATAAGATTCTCCAATCAAGCCTGCTCTATATCTCATGTGCCTCAGTTGAAGTTTTAAACAGGTTGAAGTGTGGGCCAGTAATCCCCCCTCTCCCCTACCCTCTTGGATGACAACATGTTGGTCATGCCTTTGGCGTTACTGATTTGTATAACCATCAGACGGCACGGTAGAGTCGTTATTCTGCTATTGACATAACAACCCCTTAAATGTGTCTTTACTGCGCTCAAATCTTAACCTAATATTGACATTGATAAATACGCAGAAGACTGATTCATATGGCTACTCCCGTACCGAACGACCATGAAGTCAGGTGTTTAGGACTAGTACACACTACCATGGTTTTTGTAGTGTTAGCACTAATCATGTATTCTCATCTCAAATAAAACCAGTGTCCTTATCAAATCATACTAAAAATATAATTTGTTTAAACATTATGTCAATAATTACAAACTGTTTAGCCCTCTGCTGCGCCTTCAATGGGCAAATTCACTATATAAATATAAATTTATATTTATAAATGTAATGACAATGTTAAATTTAGACGCATTGCGCTTATTTGAATTCTATGTTATTCTTTGTTTTAAAACACTCTTCAAAAGTACTAAAGCTACGCCGTCTCTTCAACTAGGCTGCTATGAAGAAGTCACGGGAGAAGAGATACTATGAAATTCCTTTTGCAAACATCACTTTACTTACAGATTACATCATTTAATTCAAAACAACTTTATACAATTAATACATTCGAATTTATAGTGCAGTGCATATTTTATTTTGTATAAATCCAATTAGAGTAATAAAATATATTTTTGTGGAAATTGATCCAATGGACACTAGCAATCCAAATTTGGTGGACAGATCTCAGTCCAATTTGTTTGACAAATAAAACCTTAATTGACTGACACTTCGTTATAATCGCAATACTAGTGAAGTACCCAAGAGGACTGTTCGTAATCAAAATTAATTAAAATCAGTAAACATTAAAAAAGCGCTGTGGTTTGTACGGTGGTCTTCCGCCCGAAAGACGCGAATTGAAATCCACCACGCAACCTCTAATTTTACTAATTATGTGCGAGTAATTATTAAATAATAATTTCAAATCGACATTGGAGTTAAGAGGACTCCTGCCTGTCCGAGAGTTCTCCATAATGTTCAGAAAGTTACATGAAGTCTGCCAACCCGCATTTGCCCAGCATATCATCAGACTATGGCCTTGACCTCTCATAGCTGAGCTCAACAGTGGGACAATATAAGTTCAAATTCTTTAGAAACCGGCGTTTAGATCCCGACCTCTAAGACGATGCCGATATCGAAAGGGCACCGAAGGGCGTTGTCAGTGAGAGTGAATATGCTGGCTCGCAGGTTTGCGCATTGCTCAAGCAGCGTCAAGACAACGCACAACAAGTTTCTACACGTCCAACCTGTGGGCCAGATATACTCAAAAATCTTACAGCGCCCCCCGAGTCCAATGTAACAATGCATTCAGGGTGTTGCTGGGGTTGCCTCGTTTCTGTAGTGCATCGGGGATGTTCACGACGGCGCGAGTCGATTGTTTTTACGCTACTATGCGCAAAAGATGTGGGTCCCTGGTGCGCAGACTGGAGGGCAGCACCAACAGCATCCTGAAGATAATTGCTAGCCGATATGTGAGTCACTGCTGTGCTATTTCTAATGGAATGGAAAAGCAGTCACTAACATAACCGTTAATTAAGTTTTAAGATAAATATTAACATAGTTTTTAACTTTGTAGCTAACATGAATGAATTCTGTTGCTTGAAATAAAAATTTTATTATTATTATAATAATTCTAGTTGATAATGTTCTAATATTAACAGTACGACTCTAGCAGTAATTCAGGGCAGCGACCAGCCTCCGGCAGGGGGCGGACAGACGTTACAGCGGGCCACTTAAATTGATTAATTGTTAATGACTTCAGTGTTAATCATCTAGTTGAAGTTAATTAGTTATTGATGTACCTGCGCTTGTCTCTACGATATATAATTATACTTTTGAAATAAGGACTGCTATTCGGAAATAAGAATCAAAATAAATAATGATTTTGATTCTAATTATTTTTATATGTTCTATATTAATTGACTTGTATGATCGTAATCGTAGTAGAACATTCAAGAGTAAAAAAAAACATAAAATTAAAATACTTCTAAAAATAATAATAAAAAAAACTAACGGTAAAAATGTATAAGGCTTGCGTACGTCGTGTACTTGTGTTGTGTACTCAGACTCTCACGAATATTTTAATTTTAAAACAAAAAAAAGTATAAGGTCAATATTATGATTATTAATGAGAATTAAGGTTCTATGTTCATATAATAGCCTTCACAAGCGTTGTGCTGTACAATACATATGATTTTTTTTAATACAGAAAAATGTTACTATACGACAACGCTCTCTATCGGAACCAAATAAGTTTATCTAATTAACTAATTTAACCATTAATCATAGTTTCAATAAATCCGTATCACCTATATATATGTTTTCAATCATTGACGTCGTTCAGATGTCATCTAAAGCGCAGCACATATAAAAAGATAAATCGCGCACTGCGAAAAAAAACTTATAGATAAAATATCATTGTAATCCTCAACAGAATTATTTTGTTGAAACAATGACAGGAAACCTTAGTAGCCATAGACTAAACAACAAAAAATCAGTAGACAATTGTCATTGTCAATTCGATACGATTTTTACAATTGATGAAGAGAAACTACGCGAATCTGTATTGCGAAATTCAATTCGTTTTATTGTCACCGATAGACAACACGGTTTTCAACATGTAAATGAATGTTCACACACTCACACTAATTTAAGGCTCACGTCAAAGGCGTTCTTGTGCGGAAAGGTTATTACAAACATGATGATTACTTTCAGGATAAGACTGCTTGGACATGAGTTTAATATTAAGCCAGTTCATAGCCATAAGTGCGTTC
>DWPT01004347.1:0-13334 GCA_018251895.1 Agathymus mariae mariae
CATACAATTAATAAAATGTAATATAAAATTACTAAAATGTATTTAAATGCGAAAACATTATTCTAAACAACCATTACAACCAGGATCAAATAAAAAGCTTTTAAAATAAAAATTTCATCCACTAGTTTTGTAATTATAATGTTACCAAACTCAACATCTATTATTTACATTTGTTGTTCTTTAAAACGGCTAAACTATTTCCAACCGTTGAGGAATTCCAGTTTTTTTATTTCCGGAACTCGTCATCAGATGTATCATCAGAATTAAGTCGGTTATAAGTTACGTGTTCACTAGCAGACACGCCAACGATTGTATCCAAAAACATATTAATAATTATCACGATAAAATCATTTTCTTGCCTTATTTCTGGCTAACACAATAACTGTTTAAGTATAAGCATTACACGGCTATATACAAGTAGGAGGTGTCTGCTCAAATGTATTTCGAATTGACGCTCACGAAACGCGACAGGCTGCGACGTAAATAAGTGTTTGCAGTCGCCAGCACCAGACGTAAAATTAGCATCGGTTTTCGTTTCGAGTGGCGTGTAGTTGTACACTTCCGTGTTATTCGGTTAGGTTAGGTTAGTTAGTTAATTAATGTATAAGAATTTCTTCCTGTTACTTTAATGTGACTACTAAATGAGCACATACGTACATATGTGTTCGATCAAGCTTATAACGAAGAAAATTAAACATTACAAACTATTCAAAACTTGCATTCTTCACATACACTTACATATTTCGTCATTTGCATCTATGTACATATAGAAAAATTGTACTTAAGAATAAGAAAAAAATGAGAAAGGTTTGGTCCGTCAAATCAATGCAAATTTAGCATCGCATCAATTAATTTGTATACCTGACATTTAATCTTCTTTTAATTTGGCTCTCCGCTGTGAGTGTTATCAAATATACATTAATCATACACAAATCTCGTCATTAGTGTCCAGCTGCGACTGCAGGCAAGAAATCTTCTCAGAACGACAAAGATTGATATCGCGGACAATCCGGCATACGTAGGTAGTACCCGTAGGCAGAAACCACACAAGAAAATTATGGGGATATCTTGCGATTTAATTTAAACCAATGGCGCTGTTAGTATGGACGCTAATTTTTTTTTTTCTCTATGAAAGAGCATCTTTTCGAGACGGTGTTAGACGTAAAAAATATGTGAGTAGGTTGATAACGTTACTTATACCTACGTCGTTTAAGTTATTTTGAAGTAAGTACACACATTAACAATAAACTCGATAGCTTAGAACCATTGTTCTAACCACTCACACAGCACCCATTGATACTTTGAAAGTTATAAAGTAATTGACGCATTTCTCACAGTCCAGTCCAGATATCTAATTTCCATTACGAGTATAACCCTATCAAAGAATTCTGTTATGTTTATAACTGATCAATAAGCAGAATTGTCACCTAGTGGCACATGATCATCGCCGCCTATTAGCAACCTTAAAAACAAATGAACGCAAATAAAAAAATCTTACCACAGTGTCACATTAATGTAGACAGTGTAAAACTTACTGATAATTAGTAGAAGAGAACTCATGCCTCTCTTAACTATCGGACTTACTAAGGGTAAGAGAGGTTGTACTCAAGGATGGCTTTATCCATTCCCGTTACACCCCGCTGCTCCAGTGTTGATTGATGATGGGGTTGCCAGACATAGAACTCTCTAGTTGGCATTTAATATATCAAGTGTTTAAAATTTAAAAAGTATACATTTTAGAATTAAATTTAGGTACATCTGTCAGCTTTTGCTCATTTCAAAAAGGAGAATCTCTAAATATTATTTTACGTGCTACCTTGACACCTAAGATTTGAATTGTTTGAATAATTAATTAAATCAGTGATTAATAATGAAATGATGATGCTAATAATAATAATAATATAATGTAATAACGTTTCTGCTAATGATGATTTGATATAGTTGATAGTATCAGGCGTTACTTTGCGGAAATTCATTGTTAGTAATGCATGTTTTCCTTTGTGGGAGAGAGGAGGTTTTGGGGGGAGGGAGAGTAAAGGAGTATATACCATCATACATTGTGCTTGCAAATTGTTGCAAAGTAAATTAATACTAAGTTAATAAAAAATATGATTTGTTGGTGATGAAAAGTTTTACTGAAATGAACAGTAATTATCATTACAACATCAGTGTCTAATCCTTATGTGTGTATGTGAAATTCTTATGTCACTGGAAGGCCTTCAACTTGTCTTAACGATTGATATCTAAGGATAACAACTGAGCTCGATATTTTACCGTGCTCTCCGAAACACGTATGTGTTCAAGTAATTTCGCCACAAGGTGCTATTCAATAATTGTAAATCTTGGTAGAACATCCATTTAACAGAAAATAGATTGTATAACAGATACTATCAAACTATGAAACAGCAGATATAAAAGACATAACGTAGTCCCCAGCAATCCAACCTCTTATTATCCGATCTCATTCAGTTTGTCACTCTGCGAACACGACAGCCTGCGGCCCAATTTAGAGATTCTGTAGTATCCTACAGTGGGGTAAAACCATGTAATAACCTGACTCCCAGTGTCATGTATATAAACGCATATCTACCATGTAAAGCGTGGTAAACTTATGTCTTTTGATTTAAATATAGTAGTACATTTTTTTGATAAGGCTTATAAGTAATGTGAAAAAAAAAACGCTGTTCCTGTCTGCCTTCTTTTGCACATAGTGCTTTTGAACTACTTTTGATATAATTTAGAGATTTATATCTTTCACTTAATACCTTTAGTCTTGCTAATGTCCATGGGCGACGGTGACCACATACCAAAACGACAAAATAGAGCATTGCAAGTGTTACAAAACAAAGCGCAAACGGAATCTAAGTACATTTTAGTAATTTATCTCATAGTCTCACTAATTGGGTAGTCTATTTTAGAGACTTTGACGCGCAATGAGTGGCCACTACATGCGCCAAACGCCCGTTAAAAGCGTTAAATCCCTACTGAATTACAGCGCTTTAAAGCTTTGGTTCAAGAAGCTGCCTGCAGTGTTTATCTCAATTATTAAATGTACTATAAACCTGTGGCTTCCTATGAATAAACATTAAGCTTCGTTAATTAACTGTTCATTTTGTAATTTCGCAGCCTTTTAGTAATTTTCAGTTTATTACCGAGTATTTCAATGTTTATTTTAATAGTAAATACATTTTAATTGTAAATGATTTTGGGATCAACAGCATGAGATTACCACATAATACCATAAAATATTATTTGTATACTATCAAAGTGATAAAAAATGTTAATACCATTCAGCACTCATTTTCCGTTTAAGAGGCCTCATTCTTTTTTTTTCATTCCTAACCGGTTCGGTGAATTCTTAACATTTTTTCTGAAATAATGCGTAAATACAAAAAATTGCGACATTAAGTTCTTTGAATATTAGAGACATAATTATAGTCGTATTCGTTATTCTTTAATAATGAAGTATTTGGATCGATTTCCACTTAATTATAAATTTACTTCATAACCTGTACATCATTTTAACTGTAAATATAGCGAGGAGAATAAATTCCAAATCTGTACTTTATCAAGTAAAATATAAACGACTTTATATCTTTCTTTTTCTTTTTTTACATACAATAAGTTAATGCTTGGCTATAATCCCACCTGATGTAAAGTGATGATGAAGTTTAAGATGTTGAACGTACTAGCTTGTAAAAGCCTATTCACTCTCCCCTCGAACACTCCCAGATTGTAATAAGGCGGGAACACCAATGCGGGCAAGTTATTCCAGTCCCTTGTAGTGCGTACCACCTATGATGATGCGAACCGCCTCGCACGTACAGGTAGTACGTTCATTACGTAATGATAGATACCCGGCGTACATCGAGTTGGGCAATGGAAAAACGGTGATGGCGGAATCATTTCGAACATTTCCTACGCACACTCTCCAAAATATACCCAAAAGAAGACCGAGGCTAGCAATTCTGCCCCTGTGCTCAGGTTTTGCAAATTGGTTTAGACCAGATCTGGGTTACCAATGAGCCTCTATACACGCTTCTCCGTCGAGATAGATGACAAGGCTGATACATGACATATGGCAGAACCAGCTCAAATGTGACAACAGTACTGCACACACGGTCGGACCTTCGTACAAGGTTAAAAGCAGATTCAATGGGAAGTACCGCCGCACCTTCGCAGAAACCTTAAGTTTCCTTGCAGCCGCTTTTACCTTGAACTCAATAAACCGGCCAAAGTTGAACTTCGAAGAAACTTTGACTCCCAACTATTGAAGACGGTCAGTGCATTCCAGGGATACATTCTGAAAAGTACGATGCCTCCTACTTTTCACCTTGACAGGTGAACATGCTCCTCCTGAACAGATCTCTGTTTTTGTGGCATTCAATCTCATAAGATCGCCCCATTTGGACAATGCCCGAAGTGTGAGATTTATAGTTTCCTCCATGGCCTCTTTTTAGGACTGTATTTCGTCCCTACTGGCTCGAGCATTCGAAAAGTATCTCTCCACTACGTTTTCCTTCACTGGAGCAAATGATAGTATTTATTTGTAATATTTGTAATACAATACGTTTAATAATAAATAATTTTAGTTATACCTAAACCTTGTTAATAACACGATTACAACACACTTCAGAAATTAGATTGTGTTGGATCGGGTTTAGTAGGTAATAAACTCACTTTTACATATTAATAAAACATTCTATTTCAGATTAAAGCTTCTTAATATGCATATAATTAAATAGTTAAAGGCTTTCAACCTCATATATAATTTCAGCGTTTATTCAGTAAGCTCGGTATTCACTTTAACTTTCAAGTGAAGTGTCACAGCTTGTAGGTGAAGGATAGTATGGAAAATCATCAAATATAATTAAAAAAAAAAATGAAATTATAAAACGCGGTTCTTATCACTCCGTTTCCACATGATCCAACTAGCCACGAAGGCGGTGTTTGATAGGGAAAAATTAAGAGCAAATTCTATAGTAGAAAATAAAGGTTCGCTTATATACGCTGTTTCATTGTAATTATACGATAGTATTTTGTACGATCAACATATTCAGTTTCGAATAAAAATTATTGACCAACGATTAATTTCGTAAACTCATTTTCGTGCAATAAAAACAAGGGATTTTGAAGTGTGTAATATTCATCTGTAGCACAGAAGCTAAATGATTTCTTTTAAATTCCTTTGCACAAAATCTTCTGCTGTTCTTTCCATTTCAATAAAATTTTGTAGCATTTTTCGATGAACTTTACGCTCCTATGGGCTCAAACAATGATGTGCATAGTAGTAGCTTAAAACTTCAATTTCAACATATACGTTTCTTTAACTGGGACTTTATACTATATAGTAAGACCTTCACTTGTTTCAAGTTACCGACGAAGAAACATCTATAAGACAACGGATATTTATGACATACATAGTCATGAGTTATGACTGATGTTACCATTAAAGTAACGCAGATAAATTATGAGAAGAGAAACTATTAGTACGTAAGCTTCAAACGAACATGAATAGATCACTAATAATATTCCACGTCCGTAACAAAGTACCGAAGGCAAGTTGTATAATGATTTTGACGAGCACAAGACGAAATACATGGGGTCCACACTGTTACTCCAACTTAAATCAGTAATCAGATGACCTAGATGATTTTCAGTCACGTGCGAACATACTAAAAAAAATTCTTAAAAAGGAGTAACAAATGCCATTTTCAATGTTTCCATACATATTTTGTTATGTGTACAAAACAAATAAAAAGTACATATATTTTCAAACAGAGTAATAAAAATCTTTGTAATGCCGTGACAGTGAAAAAATAAAGTAAATGACCCATACAAAAACGGTAGCGCGTTGGTAGCAATGGTATGTGTGCGTGTGTATTGCTGAGGCGATGGTAATGTCAATATAATAACGGTAAAAAATATGAATTTGATCATGCCAAAATGCTATAATTTATAAGACTGTCTAACTTCACTAACAATGCAATACACGAATAGTTTTTATTAACATTATATTCTACACAGAAATACTTATTTAAATTATAATCATTGATTACACTACGTTTCCTAGCTTATAAATACGTAATATTAACATAATGAAGTTAATAATCGATTCTGACAAAGAAAATAATTTATGGTGGCCAGACTGTCGATGTTGCATTTAAACCGGGGGCGGTCGTATATCAAATGAAGGGTTTATACATATTTTGCAGTATCACGTTCAATCAATGGCATGTTCCAGCAACTAATACAGCCTTCGGTATAACAATTTTCATTCATGACTTGATTAGTTAACTTGGTTAGTACCGAGCCGTCCTGAGCTCCACAACATTGTTTGTAGGTAGTACAGTAAATACCAGTAGTAATAGTAGAATAACAGACGATTCTTTTTACTTTTGTTTATTCATTATGATAGTAAGTTTGAGAATACTGGGATTGCAGACGCAAATGCGCACATGCAGTGAGTGTATTGTAACTATAAAATATGTATATAAAAATTTATAAACCAACTCCATATACTGAGAACAAATACTCCACCGAGAAGCAAGTCTGAGCAAAGACCAACGTGTTTACAAGTTCGCCTGTTCATCGACTTCCAATGAGAAAACAATCAACAGTTACAATTATGTTTGAAATTAAATATATTAATTAATGTTTTCGTAGAAAAGTAATTTACTCCATTAATTATAAACGGCGAATAATTTATCAGTAAGTGTGAGCTCGTAAATCAGTTTAATGCTTGAGCAGCTTGAGTACTAGAAGATCGCCGCTAGCTGCACTTCCCTGCATCCGTCGCCACATTCTTGCATAAAGTTTATGTTTATGGATGCTTTACGGTTTATACGCTTAATTCATACCTACAACTTACTTATTACTACCTATAACTTTAGAGTGACAATGTTTTGATTTTAAAAATCTTATTTCCCTCTCCGGAACTAGGAGTTCATTGGGAACTTTAAAAAAATCGGTAAAAATATTGCTAATTATGACAATAAAATCTTTGTCTTTCTATAGATACTGCGAACGGTAAACCAAACATACAAGCAAGGTCTGCAAAAAATATACTGAATATCGTTAATAATATTAATTACACATTTAGACTTCTAATACATATTGCCTGACAGGGCTATTAATAATATTAAAGTAGAAATGTAGATATATAGCTTCCTGTTACGAATGACTCATCATTAACACCCCACATGAACATTCCTAGAACCCTCTTGACTTTTTCACACACTTTTTCCATGTGATCCTGTCAAAATAAACATTTAATGATGACACGCTGGATTTAAATGGCAATCAAAACTAAAAATTTAGAACGGATACGATGCAAACGTAAAAACATACTCGATAATAATAACATCTCATATGCGCCGCATAACAGTTACATGACTGATCTTAAACTAGATTATGTGGCCTAACAAAGTACCCTACTGTGGCCGACAGCTGACCGAGTCACCGCGGGCCACAACCACACGCGCTGCGGCTACGATCTGACCTCAGCGCGATATGGAGACGGAGAAAGCCGTGGCGACCCGTCAAACGGGTCGCCTGGCACACATTGCACCCGCACCCGCACTAAATCGTTACCCCGCTTTTATATTGAAAACAACCACAACCAACGTTAAAACTCTAACCACACTCTACAAAGAGTCTCATATCATGAACCATTGAGCGTCGGTAAGTACTGACCGCCGATATAAAACAAGATATTTTGTTGTTATATTGTAACTAATAATTGTGTACAGTTAGGATAACACAATAATAACATTAGATGGAAGAGTAATATTGTGTTCTTAAGTAAGTGCTCATAGCCTAATGATTGTCTAAATCGTAAGGATAAGTCGAGTTAAGCAATTACACGGTTGGTATTTGGATGGGTAACCGCTAATAGCAGAACATCTTCAGCGATTCCCTATATCGGACAGCCCATGAAGCCACGAATCCTAGTGGTTTTGTTAAATAATAGACGTTAAGCCTTTGGTTGGCATAACATCTTCTGATACTTGGGTTAACTGATACTCTTCAGTATTCCGGACTAGAATGGTATAGGGAACTACGCACTTAGCCTCCAAATGGACCGTGCTCTGCTATAATGGTAATATATTAAAGACTGAGAAAACAATAATTACATTCTTAGAATGTAATGTATCTAACAGAGAAATTTTTGGTAAGTTTTAAAAATTATTCAAGACGTAATAAATAAACATAGAATTGTACATTTCAACTTACGGTAATCTACGTTTTTATATCTTTTATTAGGAAATAAATAGACAAGAACTATTTTAATTCAAACACACGTTGAATTAATCCGATTAACATCCTAGTTAATTAAAATCTCAATGGACTGAAACAAGCCAACTGTTGTTTACTCGGCGTCAGAATTTATGTCTCTCTCGTTAATTACATTTACTGGTTGTTTTGTTTATCACTGTATTGTATATAGACATGTTTATCTATTTAGATTGGTGAATAATTTAGATCGAGTTTAGAAAACCTTCTTTTTTATAGATAATAATAACGCGTAATAAAACTTGTTTATGATCTTGACTTTCAATTCCTACTCACGTCTTGCTCAGTAATCGAAAATAAAATCGTCAATTTTATTTTTAGTCATTTATAAACACCTATTACATAGAGAAAATGTCCTCTAAAATGAAGATCAGGTTTAAATCCAATATCTAAGTTGCAACCTGATTAGCACGAATTTTAGAAAATACATCTGTTATCCACAGTTAATATTGAAATATTTAACTTATACTCTCAGATAAATACTCAAATAAATATTTATCTTACACCTTATAAATATTACCTTATTTAGAATAACGTACCTAAACAATGTAGAAATTTACCGGCATCCTCTTTAAACTACCAAAATGCTCTATTAATGTAGTACGTATATTCATAATTTTTAAAAGGAAGATAAAAAGCGTCTGTGACAACGTGCACATTTTCTTGCAAAAAGTTAAATTGCCACTCTATCCACAACAAGCCACTCAACAATTTCTGCCTTCAAGACGACTTAAATGTTTCTTTGAGACATTTTAATGAAGTTAGTTTTTTATACCTTCTTATTTATCTAACACAAGCTCTTCAACGTAACATGGATATAGCAGCTTTTACAATAGCAAATACAGTATACACATACACAATATTAAGAACTCAAATTAACTTTGTAATAATTGCCGTATCATTTTGGTGTGTTAGGGACACCACGCATTATTAACTCTCATTAAATATCTCCTCGTGATAGATCGCTGATCAAGAAATGTGGACACCATCACGGCTCATTTGAATTTCAACGATACTCATGCATTTGTCTGAGAATCCATAGTAAAATGTTTGAAACGTATTTTGACAGAAATGGTTCAGAGTTACTTAATAAGTGAGTTCACTCCTTTCTTAGCCGTAACACACGGCGGTGAGGCGGTTGGTATTAATAACGCTACTGAGCGGTGGCGTCTATGTAACAGCGAACACACCTAAAATCAAACGTAACATCGAAGATGGAGATCGTATTTTATATTGCAAAGATCGATGATATATTAACTTTACAAAAATAATGTTATTAAATCATAATGTCTTTATCAAAACTGCGAAAAACATATATTTTCTTACTAACCTTAACTACTTAGATTACTTTTCAGGAAGCCCTAAATAAAAAATAATTTCTGTTTCAATGATGTAGTACGATATAGGCACGGAGGATTATATATACCCAATTGACGTCACATACAGTCGCTTATTTAATGTACGGTTATCACTACTATTACAATTTCATTTACATTTAAGATAATGCCGCTGCACTTTGTATCAAAATTTGAAAGTTATTGATTATTTAGTGCTATCAAATTGTGCAAACTTATCTCAAACCGTACTCTAATCTGACGTAGAGCTTGAGTAGCTAAAAATTTATTCATAGAAAAATATTAGAGACACTTACCATTGCGATAAATCTTTGTCTTCGAGACCGGAGGGAGTAGCTAGGGTGTCCGCGTCGCCCTCGGCTCGGCCCCCAGGATGCTCAGGAATTATCCGCTCTATCGTAGTCACTTCCTCTATATCTGAGTCGATGCCCTGAGCGAAATCCATGTAAAATGACTCGCGCGAGTCACTCGAACCGCGTCGCAGTTTCAGCGACAAATCTGGCGAACTGTCATCCATTTTTATCACTGTTGTTTCACATCCATTCAAATTGTCTAACAGTCAATACAAACTCCATTTTCTCACTCTATTGTCGACCATTCCGAACCATGACGACGGTCTTTGTTAAAGTATGAACTTATGGTAAACCCATTTTTACGGCCTTCATCTGAAAGGGGTTTCAATGAACATGTCTTTAATTTGTTTCTAGGTCTGACGTGACTCCTTACGATCATATTTTTGTATTCCGATTTTTATTACTCCTATGACATTTCACGACCATCTCAACCAGTTATATGGTCTAAATTTAGTAAAGTGAATATTATTGTTGTATTGTATGTAAACAAACAATATTACAGATAACTATCTGCCTAAATAATTTATTACCTTTAGATACACTTACCTAAATAATTGTAGTATTGTACACATCTACAATTATTAAAATAAAAAATAAGCTTTAATTATACGTAAGTTGAGTAAAATCATCTAAGAGCGTAATAGGCGGGTTTTATCTAATTTAGTAATATTCATAGAATACAATAATCGGAGCCACGAACAAAGGCTAGAAGTAATTTCGAATCAGGTTAGAATATTGTGCTATTAATTACTTTCATGAAAAGTTTTGCCTTAAATATCGAAGTTATAATAGCAAAGTAGAGAGTTACTCACACAACCAAACTATAGCAAATATTTTACTAGGTAGTCAAAGATTTATAATATTCAAATCTGTCGTACTAAAGCTTCGTTTGTTAAGCTAATAAATAGAACACGATTCCACGAACCGTCAAAGTTCAAAGCCGCCAAAACATCGTAATCTAACAACCAACCAGTTAATGCGTGACAGCAGTAATTTATTTTCAAACAAAAAGAGCGCTCCGGCGTAAAAAAAGGAACAATGACCTCAAAATCATTCCTAGTGTATAGCAGCCTTCTCCAAAATCGACTACGCTTCCTGTCACGTTAGCCTCTGGCCTCTAAATTCACTGATCACGCACATGCAGACATAAACACACATATAACTGTTATCTTACGATTGATTTGTTCCTACATGAAAAATAACAATCTATATTAAAATGTATTATTCTGAACGTAGTGTAGCACAGCCAAAATATTGATGCCGAATTATCAATCATGGCGGTACCTCATAAAGGCCGATAATGAATATTTATAGCGCGCGATTCGTGGTCGATCTAAGCTAGCAATGTCCAAGCTTCCTGTCGCATCATAAGCATAATTTTATACGAACAACGCGTGATATTGTGCATATAATTTTAATCGTGATAAAATAAATTTTATATTAAATTATGGTCTCTCGGTATTTTGAACAAAAATTTGTTTTGTTTACTTTAATAAAAACAAAGAATCGATCTTTACTTATGTCTAACTAAGTAAAATAACTTAAAAAAAATAGCGAAAAATTAGTACACTTATAATTAATGTACACTGTCATCAAGGCAAAAGTGACCATCCTATTGTGACCAAAAAAACCTATTAGAGCAACTTGAAATAACAACAGACTCAACAGGGTATAAACTGGAACCGTTCTGGATAAGCGTGGACTGTGATCATTAATATTAATAGCACATCCATATGCGATATTAATCTCTGGCAATCCCTCGGGAAGCGCAATAAAGCCCAGCAACAAACATACTGATTCGAACGTGACGATCGGTAAGTCGGTATTCCGCACACGCATCGCACGGCCGCGCGACGTCGGCGTATTGACACGGAATGACTAGCCAACTGATGTAGCGTAGATGCGGCGTTTTGTAGCACCGTGAGCACGGTGAGTAGTCACTCACACAAGCAACTCGTAATAATACGTGCGTAATACAGAGCGCGCGCGAATGCGGCGCCCTCCCGCGGCAAAGGACGGCGCGCGATTGCCGCTGGCCGGAGCGCGCGACGCGGGGGATGCACCCTCGGCCTCGGACCGCGGGATCAATCTAACAAGTTCCTGCTACTTCCCGGTATCCGACAGGCTTACTACGGTTTTGGGATAATGAACTACAAGAACCAATGTTTATTGGTCGCAAAGTACTTTTTTTACTTATAAATCGATGCTTAACTTCACTCTCACTAGATGTATTTAAACAACTCCTTTCGATTAATAAATAACAGAGGTTTTAAAATAAAACAATAATTATTAACTATTCCATTAATTTTTAACATTGTTTCACATTATGTTGTAACAAATAAATTTTACTTAGCATATAAACATGATATCACAATACTTGAAAGTCTTTATTTTAATGTTGTAACTTTTATATTAATAGTCGTGATGGCATTATAGTAACATTATTATTATTTATACAATATATATTGAAGCGTATATTTGATTCTAAAGTATCTGTCATATAATTGATTCGGGATGTAAGTGCTGTATATTTGAAGTTTAAAATTGATACTAGAAACCTCTCATTAAAATTTGAGTTTCTTTATACATATAACATAAAATAATTGAATAATAGAGGTTTAAATACACATGAAATTATCATTATTGTTAATATAACAACATCAAGATATTGCAAGGCAAACGAAATGTCCATGGTTGTGGCCACAAATATTGTAAAATTTCATGAAAATTATTTGGAATGGCAGAGTTGTAATATTACCAAATCCTGTCAGTTGTCTACACTAAACGTGATTGTTATTTGCTCCATCCTTTCATATATTCATAGAATAAATATTCAATACTGAACAAAAGTTATACATAGGGTACCTAGTAATATTACAATATCACTGATTATATATGTATTGGTCAGAACTCTTTCCCAGCCAAAACTACTTTTGACTACACTACTTATAGTGTAGTCTCTTAAGATTGCAGTATTAAAAGTTGCAATCAAAATCACTGTTATCCAGTTATATCACTCAAAACTCTTAATGTTAAAAATATTAGTGTTAATGAGAAGGAAAAGCATTAATAGAGTAATTAAATTTATCTTGAGGCTAGAAAATATGTCGAATCTGTACCTCAGAGTGAAAATGAAACAGTCTGTAATTTTGTATGGATACAAACTAAATTACTATGCCTTCAACATTCATTAAATACAGGGCGGACCAAAAAGAATATACGTATTTCAAACTGATATATTTAATAAACTGTAAGACATACAGCCTTGGCCAAAAGTATTAGGCACCCCCAATAAAGTTACTGCACATCTGTGATAGGTGAACAACGAGTA